>SZWC01015957.1:48240-62240 GCA_023375785.1 Penium margaritaceum | reverse complement strand
TGAGCAGAGTTTTGCTCTCTCCGGCTTTTTCCGTTTTGCTCTTTTGTGCAGGCAATCGTGGACGGTCTGCGCGAGAGTGTGATGGCCTTTTCGGACAACGTCCCAAGCACAACACCCAAGGACGTGCTGGACATCGTGATGATGACGCAGTACTTTGACACCATGAAGGAAATTGGTGCTCAAAGCAAGGCCACTGCTGTCTTTGTCCCACATGGCCCAGGCAACCTTGCGGACATTGCACAGCAAATCCGTAATGGAATGATGCAGGCTGATCTGGCCAACGTGAAGAAAGCATAGGGGATTTGAGCAACATGCTCCTGAGATCCCTGTCATCTGTATTCTATAGCTTGGTAGGTCTGTCTCTGTTGGAAACGACGAGATGTCTCAGGATAGAAAGTATTCTCAATGGTGCCTTTTGTGGTGGTTAGCGGAACTGTACCACACCTGTACATCCTCAATATGCATATTCTTCAATCAGAGAATGCTTAAGATACTCAGTGATGCAAGAGTGTTGCGAATGTGAGGAGATGGTACACTTCATGGTGTACCAAGAGACTGGTGATTCATCAGTCTCATGAACTGGAGATAGTTCATCAGTGATGAACTATCTCCAGTTCACAGCCTCAACAGTTGGCCAAATAAGATTTTGGAGTGTATTCACTTCAGGCCAGGCTTCACCCTCACAGACAGGGCTGCAATACCGTGTTATTTGGGTACCGCGGTACTGAGTACCGCGATAGTTGACTACCGTGATATTCAGTATCGCGGTATCATACTTTCTTGGGAGGTTAGTACCGATACCGGTACCGCTCCCTCGGTATCAACGGTACCATTAAGTAACCACAGTACTTAATGTTTACCATGGTACACGTTAGTAATGCACATCACAGGAAGTGGAACAAAACAGTGTACCGCGAGTATTAGTCCATATGTGCTGAAGAAAATGCACGGAGCACCCCGTCGGCATGGAATGCGGTGGTCCGTGCGTATTCGTCGGGGCCCAACCCTGTTTGGCTGTTGCACTTAAATTTCTCTCAAATAGGTTAATGGACACATAATACATGATTGATATGAGGTGTGTGATGCGATCTTCGCTCCGCCGATATTCCGACAATCCTTCCTTCCGTAACAGGCAAACATACATTTCTCTCTTCTTACAATGTACACAACGAAGAACTGGGCGTCAAATTTCATCGTCTCATAAAATAGTAATACTACACGAGTGAGAAATGGAGTCGGAAATGGAATCTCTGTTGTGATTTGTGCCGTTCCTGTACAGTCTACTGTGACCACTCGGCCGTGTCCATATTCGTGCAGATCCCTGAGGCGGGCCCTAGTGACATCGGAGGGATGACGGGCGACGGACTACCAGCTTGGAGCTGGCCGACTACCGTTCCAGAGCCCAGGACACTGCCGGGACTCCCTACTGTTTCTCTGAAGCCCGCAGGAGTCTTTTCAGCGGACTGGCCATGAGCCCGATTTGCATGTTTTTGCATTGCGTGTCCACAGTCTGATGATGGATGCATGCATGTGACCAGTCGTAGCGTCCGTCTTGTGATCCTGCACGTCTAGGTTTAGACAGCGTAGCATTCTGACATGTGTGCACAGAGTTATGGCCAAAACAGTGGTTTTGGGCTGGTTTTAGGAGAGCTCTTGGACCGCTGCGTACGACACCCGCTGTGCGCCGTGGCAGGTATTTAGGCCGTGGACCTGTCATTTGTTATCTCTCCCTGCGAATGCTATTGAAACATTCAGACACTTTGGCTTGTGTCCCCTAGCCAAACTATTGCTGTTGCGTGCACGACCTGTGACTGTCATCACCGTCTGATCAGGCACTGACGCCTGGTCAACGGGAGTGTTGCTAGGAAGCTTCTTTGCATCTTCTCAATCTCCAGAAACCATTTTCGAATGAGAAATGGAGTTTCGAATGTAAGTTTTACGAATGAGAAATAGAGCCTGAAATGGAGTCTCAAGGAACCATTTCCGACGGACAAGTTTTAGAATCACAACCTATCAATAGCTCGAGAGAAACATCTCCAAGGCGTAACGACACATGTGAGAGAAACCTAAGTTTCTCTCGGTCCCGTACTTGAACATGTTATTGGGCGCAATTACTGCAATCACGGTACAAAAAGCAGGGAGGGATAGGGGGCGGTCCTCTATATTTTTCTCTCAGCATGGGCAAGGTGGACAACCGTCCATTATCGTGGACACCCTCGCCCATTTGCAGACGCATCACCAGTATTCTAGTCACTTCCCCCTCAACCTCAAACCCGCGCAACAATAAGCGATCCTTTGCTATCCATCAAGTACTTGTCCCTGCCGTAATCTATCCTTCATGCTCGAGCGTCTGAACGCGAACTTATTCGCACTACTTCTTGACTTAGTTAGAGCGCATTACCGTTACGTGTCCAAGTTTTTTTGTTTCACTTCCCACGACCGCGGTACTGTACAGCGGTACGGAAGAGGGGTACCCTGCCATGTCAATACCGATACCGTAATGTTACCGTTACAACAAATACAGTACCGTGGTACTGCAGTACCGTAGTACAAAAATGCAATAAACTGCGGTACCGGTACTACCGGCATCAGCCATGCTCACAGAGAAGAATCCCACTGTCTCGGTAGGTGATTGTGTTAGTCACACAAGCAATGCAAGCACTTCTTTGCACCCAGAGCAAAAGAGACTTTTTCAACTGGTTCTACATGAACATTCTCACAAGTGATGAAACATCTTCACATTCAAGAGTATGACAGTGCAGTGCACAATCAAGTTGTAGCTACCCCTGTTACCCATGCCAAAGCACCGGTGGTACTAGAGCGATGCCCATCTCACACTAGAAGACTGTTTTTTAAGAGCGCCCTGTTAGCCTTGCTTTGTCTGGGGCTTCACGTTGGAAAGTGTTGCTATTGAGCAATTTGTGACGCGTCTCGTCAATGCTGGCTACTTTTACATCCATGTGAAGTGCTAGTGTTGGTTTTTGCGCATCTCTCATAATGCTCTGTTGTGACCTCACAACTTGTGTACATCGGCGTGCAAATGACTGACGGCGAGACTCGACGCTGCTGGAGTGTCCTCCGGTGGAGCCAACGCTTGCTGAGGCCTACTCGCAATTTGCTAAAGCCTCTTCCCTCCGGCGACGTGCTCAGTTCCATTGGCAGGCCTCCTCGACGGTCGGGCCGCCGGCGGTCACTACCACCACAGATGCTTTCTGTATGAACCCAACGCTGATTTTGACTGTTCCATTGCGTATGCATCATCATACTCTGCCTAGGGTCCATGTCTCTTGTTGCGTGGCACTGTTTGGCATCATGGACCGTCGTAGGCACCGCCTGGGATCGGGCAGCCATAACTCTTTGCTGCTATTTTTCTAGCTGATTCAGACCGCAGGATTGCGTTCGCAGCATTGGTATTAGGGTATGGTCCAGTTTTCACGCAAAACGGACGACGCCAGGGTTTTGGGCTGTCGGGCGTCTTGCAGGGCTCATCGAGAAAACCCTGCCTGCCAGAAAACAGGTCCAGGACTGTTTTCTGATTGGCTCGTTAGCTGAGTAATAAGCTCTACACTAGTGGGGGGAGCTAGAACTTGGAGGGGTCTCCCATTGTTGCTTATTCTTCACTCCTAATCAGTTACTTCCATTTTTCAGCTGCTTTCTGGCGCGAACACTGACGCGCGCATTTATGAGTAACAAACCCAAAGCTTCGAGACTTAGTCTCCAGAGCAGCAGAGTGAGGGTGCAGCAGACTTAAGCAACGAGCGTGGAAGCCTGCACGTTGCATCAACAATGCTGCTGTCCCAACCTGTTGCCTATTTTCCCATTTTCTAGTGCTCGGTAGATGTTGGGTTGGTGATCCCTAGGGGTCGAGCTTGGTAGATGTTGACTCACAAAGCTTAAATCGGACTTGTGCCATGAAGCTTTCCACTGTTCGTACCAACATCAGGGTGATTGACTTAGCCCTTATAAGGACTTTTGAAGCTTGCACACCTTGCCCTCCTCTCCTTCTGGCACCTCCATGTGAATCTCTTTGTCTATGATGCCGTTAAGGAAAGATGTTCTCACGTCCATTTGGTGTCTCTCCATGCCTTTCGTGTATGCTACCGCACAGATTTTTCGGATGCTTGTGAACTTGGCACTGGAAGGCAAACATCTTGTTGTAGTGCTCCCCATCATGCTGTGTGTATCCCTTTGCCACAAGCTGCATCTTGAAATTTTCAAGCACACCTTCATTCGTGAACTTGGTCTTGAAGACCATCTTTGAGCCGATGACAATGGCATCTTTTGCACTATCAATCAGCTCTCGTGTGTAGTTTTGTGCGCTGGATGCCAACTCCGATTTAATGATTGCGTAGGATTGCTACCCTTTAAGTTGCGCAAGTGTCTCTTGCACGGTCGTCGGTTCCGGTGATGTAGCCAGCATGCACTATGCCATGCCGTTCCATTGGCCGGTATTTGAGTCAAAACACTTCCGTACTCTCTGCTCCCTCTTGCTGTGACGTGGCAGTTTTGGCGGCGCCTCGTCGCTATGCTACGATTTCTCCAGATCTGCATGCTCCGGCAACATGTTGCTTAGATGAGTCCTCGATGGTCTGTCTTGCTCTAGCTAAACATCGCGTGGACGCATGGCGCATCCGGAGAAACTTCCATCTACGTCCGATGTGTACTTCGCCAAGAGTGCACACCTCGAACCCTTTATGCCTCATCCGTCCGATCCTTCGGATGGATGTCCTCATAAGCTTCACCGTCATCGGAGTCCTTCGTGTCGGTTGTCGCCTCTTTTGCATTGCCGTGTTTGAAAGCTGCATCCTCTACTTCAACGTTGGTCGGATCCTTGTTGTAGTCCAGGAGCTGGAACCACTCTCATGTCTTTGGAAAATCCATCACCACCACGTTGTTGCTGCTAATCAACTCTGTTGCTTGTTGAACTAGACATCACAGATGGGGATTACCTCGTCCTTGCATATGTCGTAGGGCCAACTCGCCTTATGCACATTGTAATATTCAAGGAAGAGATTTGACTTTGCTCGAGGTTTGCTCTCATGTCGCTACATAGCGTGCACCATCTTGTGCACCGTTCATCCGGACACTTTTAGGTGTGCCATACTTGGCTTGCGCCCTCCCCAAGCCTCTTGGGCGTCTTCCAGCCGCTCTTCCCCTGAAGCACTACCATAGGGGTGAGGTTGATGGTGTTGCTGGCCGTACGCAGAGCTTCTGCCTAGAAGTTTCATGGCAATTTGGCATCATTTGACGTGGTTGATCCTATGTTCAATAGCATTGGGTGTGTGTACTCCCCCACGCCATTAGACCAAAGCGAGTATGACACTTTTGGTTTCCATTTTATACCTTTTAGCTTCAGCGACCCGCTCCAGCCTACACACTCTCTGTCATTGTCTTTGTGTAGTACTTTGCCTTTCCACCGCAACGATGCACTCCTTCAGCCGGTTGATCACCTCGCCTTTCCGCTTGTGACGTATACGTAGATTTTTCTACTGCAGTCATTCATGAAGTTAACAAGTTAAAACGCGCAAATCTATCATGCCATTTCGAATGGTTTGCACATGTCACTCTACACGACCTCTAGCACGTCCGCGGCACAATTCACATTCAACAGTTTGCATTGCGACTTGCCGAGAATGCAAGGCTCACAATTTCTTTGTGTTGCCACATCTATTGACACTTCCACATTGTCGATGGCGAGGTTGTAGTACATGACCTTGTCCACTGGGATAAAACTAGGGTGCAACTAGGGAGGCAATGTGCACGACAAGGGTGTAACTAGGACAAAACAAAGACGTAACTAGGGCACAACAAGGGTGCAAAGAAGGTGCAGCTAAGGCGCAACGAAGGTTCAACTACGGTGGACCTAGGGCGCATGTAGGCCGCAACTATGACATAACTAGAGCCAACTAAGGTGGAACGGGGCCGCAACTAGGGAGCAACTAGGGCGTAAACAGGGTGCAACTATGGTGCACTTAGGGTGTAGCTAGCGTGCAAAGAGGGTCCAGCTAGGATGCATGTGGGACGCAACTAAGGCATGACTAGGGAGAAACTACGGGGCGATTAGAGAGCAATTGGGGTGTACTTGACCACACCTAGGGCAAAACTAGAGTGTAACTAGGGCGCATCCAGCGTGCAATTAGAGTGAAACTTGGGCAGAACAGGGGAAAAAAATGGTGAATACTGGTGTACAACTAGAGCTCAACAAGGGTGCAACTAGTGTACAACTGGATTGCAACTAGCAAGTAATAATCGTGCAATTAGGGTGCAACTCAGGCACAACTAGGATGTAACCATGACACAATAACGATGTATCTAGGGTGCGACTAGGACATTACGAGGGTGCAACAATGAGGTAACTGGGGCGCATCTAGTGATGACTAGGGTGCAACTAGGACACAACACATGCACAAGTAAGGCGCATCTAAGGAGCAAACATGGCACCAGTAGAGCGCAAATACGGTAAAACTAGGGTGCAACTGGAGTGCAAGTGGGGCGGAACTAGTTCACAACAAGGAAGTACCTAGGGGCCAGATAGGTTATAACTAAGACGGAACTAGGATACAGCTAAGTCAAGAATAGAACATGATTAGGACGTTACCAATTGAAACCAGGGCACAACTAGGACACGATCGAGGTACAAGTAGAGTACAAATAGGGTGTTGTAAGGGTGTAACCAGTGTGGAAGAAGGGTGAAAATAGTGCACAACGAGGGTGCAACTAGGGTGTAACTAAGGTGGTGCTAAGGTGCAACTTGAATGCATTTATGCCTCCACTAGGGTGCAAACCACGGTTAAGTCGGCGAGGACTAAGCTTCAACTAGGGGACAACTCGTGCGTAACTAGGCCACAACTAGGGTATAACTAGGGAAGGGCTATATGAGGATTCAACCAAGGCTTAACGAGGATACCATTGGGGTGCATCTAGGGCATAACTAGGGTCCAACAAGGACATAGTTGGGGTGCAATTGGGGAGCAACTATGACGCAACTAGAGCGTAACTGGGGCATACCTAGGGTACAACTAGGACATAATGAGGGTACAACTAGTGCAAAACCTGGATGTAACTAGGACGCAATTCGCGTGCAACTATGGCACAACAAGGTTGCAACTAGGACATAAACAGAATGAAACTAAGGCGCAAATAGGGTACAACTATGACGAAAACATGACAAATCTTGAGCACAATTTGGGTACAATAAGGACACAACTAGGGCACATTTAGTGCGTAATTGAAGCACAACTAGAGTGTAAGATGGGCACTTCTAAGGTCCAAGTATGCGATAACAAGGTTGCAACAAAGGCACAACTAAGTCTGAACTATGGTGGAACAAGGGTGCAACTAGGGCACAACTAGGGCAAGTTTTGGATGCAACTAGGGAGAAGCTAGGGTGCCACTAGGGTGCAACTAGGGCACAACTAGGGAGTAACTAGGGGCCAAGTAAGGCGCAACAAGGCTGCAACTTGGCCGCAACGAGGGACAACGAGAGAACAACTTGACTACAAATAGAGTGCAACTAGGACAGAACTAGGTCATGACTAGAGCTTAACAAGGGCATAACTCAGGTGCAACTAAGGTGCAACTAGGGTGTAACTAGGGCCCAAGAAGGGTGTAATGTGGGCGTTACCAGGCAGAAACTAGGGCTCAACTAGGGTACAACTAGAGATCAACTAGGAAACAACTAGGGCAAAGCTAGGAAAAAAGTTGGGCACCACTAGCACAACTAGGGTGGAACTAGGGTGCAAGTTGTGTACAACTAGGGCGCAATCATGGTCCAACTAGAGCCCAACTAGGATGCAAATAGTGGCATCTAGGGCACAACTAGTGCATGATCAGGACACAACTAGGCGACAACTAGGGCGTAGGTAGGAAACTCTATGGTACAACTAGGGTCCAACTACGCCGCAACGAGGGTAAAAACACGGTAATGTTCGAATATGACTAGGGCACAACTAGGGCAAGTTTTGGATGCAACTAGGGAGAAGCTAGGGTGCCACTAGGGTGCAACTAGGGCGTAACTACAATGCAACTAGGGAGAAACGAGGGTGCACCTAGGATGTAACTAGAGAGCAACTAGCTTGCAAGTAGGGTGAAACTAGGAAGCAACTAGGCTGCAACTAGGTTGCAACAAAGGTGCAACTAGGGCGTAACTAGGGCACAACTAGGGCAAACCAAGGGCATAAGTAGAGTCCAACTAGGGTGGAACAAAGGTAAAAACAGGGTATAACTAGGACACAGAGGGTGCAACTAGGGTGCAACTTGGGCACAACTAGGGCACAACTAGGGCACAACTTGGAAATAGTTAGGACACATGTACTTTACAACCAGGATGGAAGTAGGCTATAAGTAGCGTGCGATTAGGATGTAACTAGGGAAAAACAAAGGCGGAACTAGGACAGTGCTAGGGTGCAAATAGGGTGCAACTATGGCGCCACTAGAGTATTACTAGGGTGCAACTAGGTAGCAACAAGGGTACAACTAGAGCATAACAGGGGTCAAATTAAGGTGTATGTATGGTGCAAGTAGGGTGCAACTAGGGTGCAACAAGGCTGCAATAACAACGTAAACAGGGTGCACCTAGTGTGAAACTAGGGTGTATCTAGGACACACGTGTTGTACAACTAGCACACAACTAGGGCGTAGCTGTGGCACAACTAGGTCACAACCAGGGTACAACTAGGCCACAACTATAGTGCAACTAGGGAAAAACAGGGTACAACTAAAGCACGACTAGGGTGTAACTAGGGTACAACTTTGGCAGGACTAGAGTCTTTACATGGTGCACCAAGTATGAAAATGGGGTTCAACTAGGGAACAACTAGGGTGTTATTAGTGTGTAACTGGGGGACAATTAGGGTTCAACCAGGAAGAAATTACGACACTAGTAGAGAGCAACCAATGTGTAACTTTTATGTAATTAGGACACAACTTGATGGATATGAGAATGAATGAAAGAAACAAGAAAGTGATGCTCATTCAGAATCATTCATACCCTCATATGTATACATGATGTATTGCAAGTTGAAAGGCACAGTACACAGCTTTATTTTGAGCCTCTTTGTGCTAGGAGGTATGGTTATTCGAGACCATTTCATAAAACAGTTTTTTATGTGTGCCTTGAGTGTGCTCTCCCTGAAGTGACTACTTTGTAACTAAACCTACAACCCTTCCATAGTGTGTGGGGGGAGTAAAGTTTTCCCAAGTTACCAATCAATTCCCTTTTTAGGGATGATCCCGGTGTGTGGGGCCAGTGTATGTCACGAGGGCGGTAAACGACCATACAAAACTAGACCAAGAGTGCACTTAGTGCGCTTTTGTGTCTCATGTGTCCCATCACATCTCTTTTGTTTTGTCCTATGTGTCCATTTAATTCTCTTCTTATGAAAAGCCTTAGTGCGTGAGGCTAGTGTATGTGGCAAGCGCGATCAATCACCACACAAAAGTACACGAAGAGTGCACTAAATGTGCTCATTTGTCTCATATGTCTCGTCACACCTTGCTTTTCGTCCCATGTGGTTACAAAATTCTCTTCTTAGGAAGGACCTTAGTGCCTCGGGCTAGTGTATGTGACAAGTGCGGTCTGTCACCAAACAAAAGAACACTAGGAGTGCACTCAATGCGCTACTTTGTCTCATGTATTCCACACCTTGTGTTTTGTCCTATGTGGTCAAAGTAATTTCCGAAAAGCGGTGTCCTATACTTTCCATTATTGATCAAAAAATAAGACAAACATTTATCTTCATCCTTGTTTTTGAATTATGTCTTTTATGTATTTTTAAAGTTGCTTTGAGAGTATTTCCAATAGGGGGGATTCCTTCTCACCCACCTTTGGCAAAACAATCTACGTAGGTTATCCACCTCCTGGAGGCAACAGACAGGATTACCCACTTTTTTCTGGGGGTTTCAGCTTTCCCCACTTGTTGCTCTTTTCAAAAGAAACAAGCGCCGATACACACGTTTAACCATAAGTCTCTTTTACCCACTTTTGTGCGTGATACGTCCATCGTGTTAATATCGCGAATGCTTTGAAACGGATCCCCAATCGCTACCACCTACTCCTCGGTTCTTTCTCTCTCCCACTTGCATCTCTTTCGCACTTTGTTCTCGTTTTTTGCCCTTCTTCCTGCTCACAACCGATGATGAGGGGGGATGCGAGGGCGAGGGTTCAAGGCCATCTGCCTCGCCCTTGGGACGTCACGGATTCATGGCTTTGTAATTGCTGGCCATTGGCGTACGAGCTCCATGCTGTCGGCCAACAACTTGCTGGTCGTCGGCGAACAGTTGGCTTTTTGATGACCAACTAATTGCTCTACGAATAGTTGCTGACCGTCTGCTTGTTGCTGGCCTTTGGCGAGCTGTTAGCCGTCTGTGAAATTCTGACCGTCGGCAAGCTGCTGGCCGTCAGCGAGCCCTCGCCATGGCGAGGGGTGATCTCCGGCCTGTCCTCCGCATTCGTAGGGGAGAGGGCTCTCTACCCCTCCCCCCTGCCCCCTAATGCTGTGCATTGGTCGGTTGACCGATTCTGCCAACGTCCATTCAGTGGTGTAGATATCAATCGTGCAGCCATATTCCAATGCGTTTGTTTGTGGATGGACGCAACGACACAAAGTCGTCATTTCATAAACATGACATGAGACAAAATTTCGGAAAAGCCACCTACCACAATCATCCGCAAAAGTCGATCATATCAAAACAACGTGAAGGAGGTTCCCATCAATGCAGACAAAATGGCGACTCTACACGTAATGAAACAAAAAGAGAAGCAAATTTCTTTAACTGTATGTTATCCCCACTCAAGGAGAAAATGTAACTTAAGTATTGGGATTCTGTGCATCATTTCTCAAAAGTGGGCATGGAGTTCATGGTTGTCATTATTCACACATTCTGGGTACAGTGGTCAATGATTTAAACAAGTGGGTTTCCGGGTGGGCCAACACTCAAGTGGTGGGCAAAAGGGAATAATCCCATTCAAGTATATTTATTGTCCTAAAATATGCTAAAACCTCAATATTTGAAATCTATTATTTTAGCTAGCACTCATGTCTTATCTATTGATCTTAGTGCTTCTTACAACAAGAATGATTTGGTGGACCTACATAAGGCCAAGAATTATACCCGTACTATAGCTATATTTAGTGTTTTATCATGATTTCTTGATGCCTCTATCTCGTTCATCCGCTTGTTGCATACAAGATTCCAGCACCCCCAAATCATTGCTTAGCGTAGCATTTTCAGATTGAGATTGATGGCCGCTTACACGGTGACGACCATTTCCTTTGAATGTTCTACAGTGATATTGTCCTAGTCTGAGGTACCTCGCCTTTTTTTACATCAATCCTCGCAAGAGGGTCATATGAAACCTCCCGATGTATGGGGGAAGTGAATGTGGCCAGTGCATTCCAAATGAGTGGTGAGGTGCACTTATCTCACACTAAGTGTATGGCTGCCTTTGAAAGCTATGGGAAATTGGGTCTTGCAAGGGCATTGTGTTCTAACCAAGTTGTCTACATGAACGGTTATGAACCGAAGCCAAGAGTGTTAAAGTGCCGACAAGTTTGAAATCGATGAATGGCAAAGTTGCAACTGCCTGAGCATCCAAAAATTGTTATTTGCAGGCTTCAGTTATGAACCGAAGCCAAGAGTTATCCAAAAATTGTCATAGGAATTCTATCATGTCAAAGATACATCAAGAGAAAGGAATGGATAAGAGGAGACTTATCATGTACTTTGAGAAGTTTCTCGTTATTATACAAATCAGTAATTGAAAGCAATTGAAGGTGCGACTAATTTCAATGTTTTGTGAAAGAACGACTCCATTTAATGGACTATAATGTCACAAGGTGGAGATTGTAGACATGTGGCCACGTAGGAGCAATAGACTCTTCATGAGATAAAGGTAGCATTTTCTATCTAACAAAAATGTAAACTCAAGTTGATTCATATAAACCATGGTCAATACAAATGTCCACAGAAAACAAGCTGGTATAAAAGGAAGGTCTAGTTTGTGTTACTATGATTTCCTCAGTTTTGATGGCCGTTTTGGCAAAAGTACAGTATGTGGTTCATTCCATCTATGTTGGTGGGACTAAAAACTCACCTTCTTAAGTTAAAGGAGACGAGGTTCAAATGGGGAGGACCTTTACAATCCAAGTTGTCCTTAGAGGCCCTTTGAGGCAATGAACTTTCACCTTCTATGTGAAGGGTGGTTGGTGTACTTTCTACTTCAACCTTCTACAAGGTCCTAGAAACATTTCAGCTGCCAGCGACCCTTCACTCTAGGTGAATCTCTAGTTGGCCTGGTTGGTTGTTTAACCACCCTTGTGGTTATGCAAGTACCTGTACCCTTCTAGGCAGGATCTTCCAAGGAGGCCCTCTGAGGACTACTTAAAGGGGCTTAGATCACTGAAGATTCAAAGCATTGACTTAAGACATTAGATTGTACCTCAACTTCCTTTTGATGCCCCCAGAGTATACCTTTAGAAGCCTTTGCCTCTGACATTACAAGCTAGTGCCTTACGATGCATCTCCCACAAAGGCATGCGCCTTTTTCAGTGCAAGCTAGTGGCTTTACAAGCAGTTCGCTCTAAGTTTGGTTTCCAAACTTAGTCTGAAGGTGTCTAAGGCAGGGGCACATGAAGTCCACAAGTCTAGACTTTTGGCTACATCCCTCGAATTATTTATGGAAACTCTTCATGTACGTCTCCATATGGTCATCAAATTCCTACATGTATTTCATATTCCATTGTCCACGCCTAGTCCTTCGAGATTCGAGTCGGTCAACCACCCACCTTCCGCAAATATTGACATGTATAATGAGGTACAACTTCGTACTAGATGAGGTTCTATTTGACATTCTTGTTCGTTTAACGCACGAATGAAATGCACGACCATTAGAGGAAGGTATGTGATTTTCTCTCGTTTGGAAAAAATGAGAAAGAACTTATTTCACAACAAGGGGTGACTGTTTGTCCATAATCACAGATCGTCGATCACTTTTATCAAATTGTGGATGTTTTCATATGTCAAGTGAAAAGCGAAGATGAAGATAAATTACATGGGTGAAACTCACTCACCTACTGATCGAGAGTTCAGACATAAGCCCATTGTGGTTCATTTTGAGTTTTCCATTTGAGACAATTCCAAGCCATCGACATAGGACAAAATGTCACGAGTTAGCATCCTCAACATTTCCATCATGTTACACTTTGTAATAGTGGAGGTTTTGAACCACAATTCAACCTATCAAGGTCATCAAAGGTAATGAATCATTCATTTTCTTGTTCAAATGGGGAGTGCACATGAAATCACTAAACATGCCTTTATCATTAGTCATTATTGTCTAATTGAAAATAGCAAGAGAAAGTCATTCTTTGTTGTCCTAAATACAAGACAAGTGTCAGCGTCACGTGATTTCTCAATATTGATTGTCGAAACTCGTCTTGTTGGGAACCAAACATTGCGAATCTATGACATTTTGAGATGCGCAACATCACGCACTAAATGTACGACAAGTGCACTTTTACTAGGAAATCGAGCGCACTCGTCCACGTGTACTAGACCTCACTCTAAGGGGTGTAGAAGGAACATTATCTACTCCAATATTGTTAGTGATAAAAACATTATGTCGATAAATTTTTATGTACTCGTGGACAACCGTCATCTTTGGTGACCATCAACATTTGTGCGTGCGCAAAACAAATATCTAGGTATAATTCGGTTCGACGTAGATTGTACAAAACCATTGTTGAAAAAGACGAGAAAAACACGAGGACAAAAGTAGGTCAGTGCAAATCTTCACTTCAATCTATCTAAATAATATCTCGATAGAAGCAGAAAAACTCATGAAAAACACATGAGAAGAATTATTGTTATTGTTAAATGCATTCATGAATTTGAAGGTGAAGTCAAAGAGTGAGATGGAGAGGGGGTGAGAGAGAGAGAAAGAGAGAGAGAGAGAGAGAGAGAGAGAGAGAGAGAGAGAGAGAGAGAGAGAGAGAGAGAGA
>SZWC01015956.1:35687-57327 GCA_023375785.1 Penium margaritaceum | reverse complement strand
CATGGTCGGACAACATTGCTTGGAGCTCAACCAGATGGACGTAAGTAATTTCTTATCACATGGCACTCTCAATGGTGAGGAGCTCTATATGGTCCAAACCACTGGCTTGACGCTGGTTCAGATCATCTTTGGCGACTTCATAAGGCTCTCTATAGCATGAAAGAGTCACTTCGGTGCTGGAACACAAAGATCAGTTGTACCCTCTTGAAGGGTGGCCTAGTGTGCAGTGACACGGATCCAACCCTCTTCATCACCCGACTTGGGACCACCCTAGTCATCGTCTTCGTCTATGTGGATGATCTGCTCATCACATCGCCTAACCTCGTCGTTGTCCAACGAGTGAAGCATCTGTTGTAGTCCACTTACAAGATGAAAGCCCTAGGGCTTGCATAGTTATTTCTGGGCATGGAGATCGAGTGCATTTGCATCCACAACATTATATGTGTGCGCCAAGCAGCCTTTGTGCACACATTAGCCGAGCACTTCATGGACCACTTGCCCACTCTATCTCTTGCGTCCACACCCATGATCCCAGATGGTCTGATCAAGTTGAAAAATTCTGATGCTGACACACGTGGTGTGGGTGTGGGCGTGGCTACATTCTTTGTGTTCTTGGGTCACTCATGTTCCTCATGACTACCACGTGATCGGACATTCCATTTGCCGTGAATATGCTAGCCTAGTTCTCCAAGCCCCCTTCACCAGTTTCAGCTAGATGCAGCCATTCTTGTGGTGTGGTATATGGTCTCTATCCGATGTCGTGGACTGATGTTCCATCACTAAACATGGGCCGAGGGCCACACCAACAGTGCATGACTGGAAGCATCGACATTAAGAGCTGCAATGGGTGGATCATCCTCATAGGTCGCACGACTGTCTTATAG
This sequence comes from Penium margaritaceum, assembly GCA_023375785.1. Classification (NCBI taxonomy): domain Eukaryota; kingdom Viridiplantae; phylum Streptophyta; class Zygnematophyceae; order Desmidiales; family Peniaceae; genus Penium; species Penium margaritaceum. Next base: position 56,443 of record SZWC01015956.1, on the reverse strand, counting down.
CAGAGTGAGAAGTAAGGGTGCATCACATATGGCAGTGCAGTGGCTATGTGTGTGGCTTTGGACACCGGTGCATACGAGAGGGTGTGGCTCTATCATCTACTATGTGATGTTTCTCATCCTTTGTCCTCCATCATGCTGCATTGTGACAATGAGAGTGTCATGACCATTGCAGAAAATGATGGCATTCATCACACGTACACAAAGCACATCAATGTGGAGTATCACTGTGTGTGCACTTTGTTGCGTGAGAACAACATCCAGATTGTGTGGATCGAGATTATAATGTGGTGGCCTTCTTTGTTGAATTCTTGACCAAGGCAGTCTAACGTTAATTGTTCAAGAAATATATTTGTCTAGTTGGTATGGATATGTGAGTGCGTAGTTGTGCATCTGTGAAGTCCCTTTCCTCATTGTGCTCCCCTTATGCCCTATTCCTTTTTTTTTACTCATCATCATACTTTTGTGACTCAGCTAGACTGTGGGGGCATGAGGGTATGGGTGAGCATAGCTTATCATGTGTATCATGGATGCATAGCCTCTGCCTGTGCACATATACTGGTATCCACAGGTTATGACGAAGTGCTGTAATTAACACGTGCACTATCTCACTGATCTATATTGTGACCTCTCGGCAGATGTACATGCTCCTAAAGAGGAGTGACTACGTGGGCATTGACAACGGCAGATATTGAGTGATGGAGGGGGCATCACACTGTTTGAGAGGTGTAGCTTTCATCTCCTTGAGTAGAATTTCTCACTTGGTAGCACTGCACGGCTAGCTCAATTGACCGCAGCCACCATGACTCATGTCATTGACAGTCATGGAAGACCGTTCTGGGTAGCATAGAATCTACAATGGTTCATATGGCCATAACTCCCATGTGTGATTCTCTCTGGAATTTTCTAAGTACATGCCTGCATTCACAGCGTGCAGTTTTCAGGAAGAAAGGATGATGCCCGGGTTTGGGGCTGTTGGTCCTCTGGCAGGGCTCACTGAGAAAACCCCACAGGCGAGAAAGGAGTGCATTTTTCTTGATTGGCTGGTAGATAGAGAAACAAGCCTCGCAAAGACACCGACCGGCCTCCACCTGGTTTGCAGAGAGTTTTTGGTGTCTCTGTGAGGCTTGTTGCTCTATCTACCAGGTGAACCAGGAAACATCAGCAACTTTAACAGTAAATGGCCCATCACTGACAACCCCGACATTTGGATGGTATTTGTACAAGAAATATCTTCCAAGGATGATTTTGTGGTCACTCACTGGACAAGTTCTCTAGATTGTCCCATCGTGTAGATCTCTTGTCTACACTTGGCTGTTGATGGTTTTTCCTTCAAACGCCTCAGTTTTGGTGTGTAAACACATATTCTGAACCATGTCGTTGCTTCCAAGGTTGTGAGAAGCTTCTCTCTCCACTAGATCTAGTAACGTTTTGCAACTTCTACAACCCCTTGGTTATAATCACAGTAGTATCATGGATTGGTCATCCTCGAACCCTTTGTCGAATGGTGCAATCTTAGGAATCCTTGTCTGTGGCAATGAGAGCCGCTCAGATGGACGATTAGTCAATAGTTAATTTTTTTGTTTGGATAGGAGTTTTTCTTTCTAGTCCCTTCCTTGGTGTTTCTTGACTGCTCACTTATCCTCTACAACTTCTCTCCGTTTTTGGCTTGTTGTTACTGTTTCCAATAGCCGCGTGAGATGTGGCCCAACTTTTCGCAAATCCAGCACAACTGTTGATCATACGGATTGACGATGTCAACCTCAATTGGGGATGAGGCTTTAATCGACTATAACATCCCTCCGCCATGATCTGAATTATGGCCTTGGGGTAGTCAACAGTGAGATTCTTGCATCCAAGCATTATAGTTGACTCTATTGATGCAATCAGAAGTTGTGATCATTCAAAAAAGGTCATCTTGAATGTCAAATGTGGCAATTGCTATCCAAGTTGTATATTTGAGGCCATTTCTAAAGTAGAAACAAAGTTTTTTGGGGGCGAGGTCACTGTCGGTGATGATTTTGTAAAACATCTGAGTGCATTATGGCTGGATTGCTGACCCAAGTGTTGAAGCTTGTGCCATGATTCTGACTTCTTGTTCATATTTATCAACATTTGAGTAAAGTGTGCGTAAAGTCTGTCTAGTTCTTTGGTGGACTCAGAGAGGCGTGCCACGTCAAAACAATATGCTCAAGAGGTAGAACCCTTGCGATGAACAATGTGAGAGCGGTCGGGTGAGCCGTTGATCCAGCTCAGCCGGCCTCCTACCGCCGTTGGATGGTCTTTACATCAAACTACCCGTTTAAAGTTGTGCCACCTAAAAGCAAGGCCACAAGGTCAAATTTTGTTGTTGTTGTTGACCCAGTAGCAATGAAGTGAACTTCAATCTCGTCAGCCACATCCTCACTGTTGATTCTTTAGAGTTTTCAGGATCAAACTGTTGAAAAATTGCCCCTCCGCATGCCCAAGCGCGGCACCGGGATGCGCCGACGAGCCGCCAGAAAGAAGAAACTCCGTGCCGGCGGATATAGCGGCTCGAGTATTGCTTGGATCCTAAAGGGATGATTGCCCCTTCAATTTGGCAAGTTGCTGAATCTGGTGGAAGTTGTTTTGCCAAAATTGGACAAGTATCGAGGGAGATATGGCCTTCCAAAGTTGGGGTGTGCGCAGTGGCTCTGGGAGCCAGCTGCGACTCGAAATCCGGTGGATAATCGACCGCACCGAGTAACAAAAGTACCATCTGGAGATTTTGCACCGGAAGGTCTGCCAAGGCGTCCGGTGGATACTCCACCGGATCCTGTACTGCAGTTTGTTACTGAGGGACTTCGCCAAAATCCTGGCTCGGCGTCTGAAACTCAGAAGTACGTTTTGTTACTCAGGGACTTGGTCAAAATTCTGACTGCCGGTCCGCGGACAGGTTTCGAACCTCGTCACACCTCATCACCAAAATCGATCCCAAAGTGGGGAAGGTGTGTGGAAACAGTGCAGGGGACCCTTACACCACGTGCAATGGGATTTGCGCCTTGGGAAAGGCGCTTCGCATGTGAAGGAAGGCGCCACGACGTGTGGCAGCGTCAGGCCTTTGTGGTGGGTGAGACCTGCGCTTTGACAAGTGTAACTTTGGCTACGCTTGGCCAAATTGCGTGCGGTTTGGTGCATTGGAAAGCTCATGAATAGCCCCATAAATGTTTTGATCATGTCCATGCTAAAAAACTAGTGAAAAATCGTGTTATTCCCTTCACAAAAACTGACTGTCTCTTAATTCCTGCTCACATAACGTGAGGCGACCAGAAGGTTCACGCTTAGTTTCAGATTGGCCCAAAACAGAAGAAGTGAACCACTAAAGACGATCAGAAGAACGTCGGAACCGCATCCCACAGATTCCCTGACACAAACGACTCAGGGAACATTGGTTGGATTTGGATTTCTCTTGAGAATTGAAGATTCTCATGGACCATGCACACAGTTTTCATCGCTCCTTCATTGCTGCATCGATTTGTTGGAGCAGATGGGTATTGATGCTCTTGATTCCTGACAGTTTGTGATAAATATCCTCATTGGTATGTGATTTTTGACCACTACATGCCATCGTGCCAAGTGTCAACCCAACAAGAAGCGGCAAGGGTGACGGATTCGAGCCCAAGGGATCAACGTGAATGGTAGAAGAATACATCTGCCTATGACTGAGCCAGCCACGATGTAGTGGCGGTTACGGGAAACAACACATGTTGAAGCAGTAGGGGAAGTTGCAGCAGTCATAAAATGCAATCCGATATCACTGGATGTGGCAAACACATATTTGCAATGGGGATGACAAGTGTGGCTAGTCCATGTGAAAGCAAGGGAAAGAGAAGAAGTCGTAGTAGCATATACATCGACAGTGGCCACAATACTTGCCAAATTTGTGACCAATTTAGATATATTTGAACCACTTGTCAAGGACTTGGAAGGAATCTTTTTCCGATGAACTACTCCGAGAGTTACCTCTGTAACAAAACGTTGACCACTATATGGACCTGGAGCCAGTGGCACACCGATGGTTAAGGGGACATATCAGGTGAGAGACCACAAATTGACAGAACTCATCAAGCAGATAGAAGAGTTGCTCAACCAATGGATCATCGAACCTTCCATGTCACCCTCGGCGGCGCATGTACTAAAAAAAACCAGAAAAATGTGGATGTGCATGGACTACCGAGCGTTAAACAACTTCAGTGTCAAGAACCACCATTCTCTCCCGCAAGCAAACGCAATTTTTGATCCGATGAGGCAAAAAAAATCACCAAAATTGACCTACACAGCGGTTACCATCGGATGCACGTATCTGATAGAGACATCAATAAGATGGCATTCCACAAAAGATACGAGCACTCTGAGTTCAATGTTTGGCTGTTTGGACTCACCAATGTCCTGAAACATTCATGGAGGTGATAAACATCATACTTTGGCCGTATGGTTACGCCTTTTTTGTGGTACATCTCAACATCTTGGTGTAGAGTCACACCCTGGAAGAGCATGATCGACATCTCTGAAAAGTTGTCAAAGTTATATGAAAGGATAAATCTGACAGAAATCTCAAAATACGACTTCGGTCACCGTACGATCGAGACTTTGGGCCATGTCACTGGCAGCGGACAAGTGACAATGGACCCAAAAGAAGTGGGCTTGGTCACTGATTGGCCAATTTTGACCAACTTTCGGGACGCACAGGTGCCTTTGGGATTCTATACCTACTACTGTAGATTTGTAAAAGACCACTTCCGAGTGTCAGTGCCTCTTTCCAATCTCACTCATAACCCACCAAGTGGAGCTAGGGAGACATCGGACAAAAAGTGTTGGACTGTTTGAAAACTTCTCTAGCATCGGCACCAGCCGTACAACAGGTAGATCTAACGGTGAACTACGTCATGGCCACTCAAGTATCTGATTAAGCAATCGGAGCTGTTGTCTGAGAAAATGGTGGTGGAGAACAACCGGTTGTGTATATTTCACAAAAACTGCATGGACCGCAACTCAGTTACACAGTGAACAAAAAAGAAACAACTCACTCGTACACTCATTCAAGACGTGGAGGTGTTATCCAAAACGACCACCACATACTCGGATATCTCAAGACCCTTCCAAATAAGAACCATTGACAAACTCGATGGATGGAGTTCCTTGGGTCAAATCTGACAAAGACATTGAGTACCACCCACAAAAAAAAAATCAGGCGGATGCTATGAGTTGGTGACAAGACATGGCGGCCAAGATGAACACACTACTCTTCGAGCAAGGCCCGTAGCTCATGAGGCTGTTTTTAAGGAGTTACGTGGATTTTGGCAAGTACAACAATACTACATTTCAGTTCAAAGATCCCTTCTTGCAATGGGGTAGCACTAGCTAAGTCATCGTAGCACCCAAAAAATAACTGCAACGGATGTTATTGGAGAAGTGTGATGATACCGAGCCAAGTGGACACTTTGGTGAGGACAAAACACTCAACAAGTTTGTGAAAATCCATTGGTGGGACCAAATACAGACGGAAGGGGGAAGCTTGTGTAAATCATGCAACACTTTTCTGCGGAAAACATCCCATTGCACGATGCCACCTGGACTACTCCAACTTCTCCTAGTTTTGGCAGAGCCATGGGTTGACATCAGCATGGATGGGGTTTCTCACCACCCTGAAGAGCTACAACGTCATCCTTGTGGTAGTTTACTGGCTTAAAAAAGCTATCGCACTTCACTTCAATGACAACCATCGTCACGATAGAAGGAACCACATGTCTGCTTTTGGATCAGAACAAACAGTTGCACGGCGTACTAGAAGCCATCGCCAATACCAGAGACATTCACTTCACTGGACATTTTTTTCTGCAAGTTGATGACATGCTATGCCATATGGGTACAGCAATTAATGGCATTCTATCCCCAAATGGACAAGCAAACCCGAGCGGACTAGTCAGACACTTCAACAACTTCCCTACACCTTACATGCAAATTGCACTGCATGGGTAGCAAAACTGCCAACCGCTGAACTCACGCATAAGTCCGTGACCTCCATCGCAATGGATAAGATTCCAGTTTAAGTAGTCTACGGCAAGCTTCCCGCTTTACCTGCAGGAATTCAGATATAGAGAAATAATCATGTGCTTAGCATACACCAATGTGACATCTCATGCGTTTGGGAGGAAACATAATAGACTCCCGCGAAGCCACAAAAAGCCATAAAGCAAGTAACACACCAATGTTACAGTGATGACGTGTTCAGCGGTAGTGATCATGTCCTGCTCAGCTCAATGAACATCAAAATCCATGGACAAGACGCTGCAAAACTAAAACCCTGATGGTTGGGTCCATTTGAGATCAAGAGAGTGAAAACTCCAGTTATCATCCGCATTTGCCTAGCGGATAGCATGGTGATCCACCCAGTCTTCCTCATCAGCACGCTCAAGGAAGACAGGGACCCCAAAAAGAACGTCTTTGAATGAGACGTCGATCCCTGGCCTCCTATCTAAGTGGACAGGGATACGGAGTACGTGATTGAAGACATCCAAAGGCATCAATGTCATGGAAAAAGACCGACTATCCGGTCAAGTGGCAGGGGCTACCACACTATGCATAGCAGCTGGGAGTCTTATGATAATCTCCAAGACGTTGATCACTTGATCAATGGCTGTTATCGTCATCACTCGCTCACGTCTACTATTGTGTCGGGACATCGTGGCTAGAAGAGGGGAGAAGTGTTGCGTCCAAGACGTACGTGAGTCCCTGATAATCACGAGTTGGAATTTGCTCCTTACATTCATGGCCCACCGCACATCTGTCTGAGGATTTTTATGTCGTTGTGCTGAATGCACTTTGGCAACGTGCCCCACCCTCCGGCTTTCTTCTTCGAAGGGTTTTGACACTTTCAATCACTTTCCACAAGGATTGACAAAAATAGAAAAAGGAATTGTAACAATGTTTTGATATTGTTCGGTTAAATTCTGGCTGGTGCTAGACTTGTCTACAATAATGCCTTCATGTTCTTCAAACCTCCCGAATTCTTGACGGATTTTTATGAAACAATCACTGACAACGTGACGTCGCATGCGACGCTCAACTCGAGCGTCCAAGACCCAAATTATGCCTTGTTGTGTTTCCCACTATTGTACATGAATGCGTACGACATGTTGGACAGTTGAAACCGAAGTAATCTTACTTCCAAATACAACTTTGGTTGAACTGGTAGTATGCCCCCACCTTAAATACATGAACGTGCTCAATGCTTGTATGTTTTTGCCAACATGTCCACGTTTTGCGTCCAACAATGATTTCATTGCCGATTTCATGTCAACGCGATGTGATGTGCATGCCTCGTTGGCCTGATGATGTCAGCATGGCCATTGAACAATCACAAATCCCTATTTTGAGGAGTTTGTGGTTGTTCGAGGGGGTGGTTTACGTGTGTTTGCATGGAGGGTCTGATGTTTCCCGTGCATTGAAAGGGGACATGCTGGACCCCAGTACCTTAGGGCCTGCAGGATCCTACACACAAGTAAAACCCTAAACATCCAAATGTAATGTGAGGTGTGGCTTCATTAGGGTTTGCATGTGAAAACGGGGGGATTACATGATACGGGAAACAAACAAACAAAGAGCATTTTTGCTCAATCCAAAAAATGGACATTTTCACTCAAACACAACTCTCGCTTGGAAGCAATGAACCCATGTGGAGCAACGACAACCCACACAAAGAATTGTTGTTCTTTTCAATTTGCGAAAATTCCGTCAATTTGTGTTCCAATATGGAATCATGGGAACAATTTAACCATAAAATTCATGCAACTTTCCCAATTCCTTGAATTGTATACTGCTCCACACCTCATCCTCATGAACCACCCATGTTCTGATCAGTGTAAACGTGGGGAGGGAGAAGGGGGGGAAGGGGTAGCATTCGGACAACAAAAGTGTCGAGTGACGTCCGTCGGTTGGCACTTCGTCAACCGTCGCTACACCCTCTCTCCCCCTTTGTATTCATCCCCTTTGTACCCTATCCCACCATGGACCACGTACGATCTGATTGAGGTTCGTGATTGAGGGCCGTGATGGAACGGGTGGCCGGCGGGCTGCCGGGGTGAGGGGGCGGGGACTTCGTCGGGGTTTTGGCCGAAGACCATCAACCGGAATCTTGGCGCTCCAATAATGGAGATTCAAAAACTTCCTGTCCTTTTTCTTCTTGATGTACAAACCATAGAAAAATCCACCCCCTAATCACACCCAAAGTTTTACAATTGCAATAGTGCACAAGCATGTGCCGGGCCCTGCGATAGCAGGGCCCAACAAGTTCCCTTTGAAGACATGGAGATTCTTGGACCCTCCATGGAACGTCCCGCAGTCCAACCTCCAAACAAAGGGGGTGGTGTAGGAGGTTGGTCAATATGTCAAGGACGCATGCCATTTGATGTCAGCATGCTATATATTGAGAAACAGGAGGGGTACATGGTGTTTGTGTTTAGAGGGGCAAAGAACAAAAAGCAACATTTTTCTGTAAACCTTAAACCCGTGTCAATATGCAATGGGATTATGAGGCTTATTGTTGCAAGGTGGGGATGAACGAGGTTCATTGTTTTGTGGCAATGGCAGATGCTGCTTTCTGTTCTGATGTGGGGAGAATCAAGATTAGATTATTCGTCTTGGCACTCCAATACTGGAGATACAAAAACTCCACGTCTTTTTCTTTCTGATGTACAAACCATACACAAGTCCACCCCCTGATTTCACCCAAGTTCTTACAATTGTAATAGTGCACAAGCATGTGCCGAGGCCGGAAATAGCAGGGCCCAGCAAGTTCCCTTTCAAGACATGGGGAGTCTTGGACCCTCCATGAAACTTCCCGCAATCCAACCTCCAAACAAAGAGGGTGGTTTAGGAGGGTGGTTAACATGTCAAGGATGCATGCCATTTGACGTGAGCATGCTATGTTTTGAGGAATAGGCGGGGTACATGGTGTTTTTGTTGAGAGGGGAAAACAACAAAAAGTAACGTTCTTTTGTAGACCTTAAACCCACGTCTATAGGAAATGGGATTATGAGGCTTATCTTTGCAATGCAGGGGTGATTGGGATTTATTGTTTCGTGGTAATGGCGGCTGCTGCCTTTTGTTCCAATGTGGGGGGAGTCAATATCATTCTTTGTGGTGAGAGGTATATGGTGTTTCCATTTGGCAATCAGAAGATACGCAATCACTGTGGAGTACAACTCCTCTCAAAAAAATCCTAATAAAACTACAACACATAGACTTTCAAGAATGATATGTCTATGTTGAGTTTTATCACATTCCCACTGCTGCAAGTGACAGCTCGGTTTACATCAAGCCTGCAAATGACCTTGATCCCTGTACCTTTCTGCTTCCTTACCTTGCAGATTGTCCCAACCATGATCATGGTAAGATTCACAACTCTGCCCTTTGCACATCTGAGTCTCACACATCTAATTATCTTAACCTTTTACATGTCGATGTCATGGTGCCACTGTCTAATGACATCTTGGGGGGCCTGGGTTGCTACATTGTCTGTCTCACTGATGACTAGTCTTATATGTGTTGGATTCTGGATATGTGCCAGAAAAGTGACGTCAGTCATTTCACCGATTCATAACTTGCACAGGCCGAAACTCCTTTTGATNGACATCTTTGTGCCTTTAATCTGATCATGAAATTGAGTACATGGGACTCACCACATGATTTCTTGTGTGTTGCTGGATTTTTCAGGAGGCCAGTGCCCCATACACATCCCAAAGAGGGGTCTCTGAATGCTGGAACCACACTCTGGTGTTCACACCCTTTCATCCTCCTTTGGCCTCAAGCCGCTTCTCTTTTTTGAATCCATGTTATACATGACATCGATTCTGAATCCCGTCTCTCATGGGCCCCTTTTCCTCCAAGCCATCCCCTTTGAACATTGGTTTGGTCATCATGCTGACCTTTGTCTTGCTCATGTTTGGTATGGCAGAATTTCTCCATATGCTCATCTTTTTCTTTCTCTCCCTAAGGCAAAGCTCTTCTAAGACCTAGATCATTGTCGTGTGATTGTGCCCCTTGAAATTCTTTTCTTTAAGGATGTCTTCCTTTGTGAATTAACCTTTCAGGCACTCCACCCTATCTAGAATTGAGGCGGGTGTGTTTTGTTCAGCTTTGGATCTCAGGGGTGCGGTCCCTTTTGGGTATACCTCTCTTTCTGGGTCGATTTCTCCCCTTGAATCGCCACTCTCCTTTGGCAATCACCCCCAAGTTTATGGTATTTCCTGCTTACTCCTTTCATGGAGACTCATGAAGGTCCAAATTGGTGTCGGAGACAGCATCTCATTCCCTTCCTGAGAGCACTGCTTTATCCTCTATCTCAGAAGCCACCTATACCGTTTTTCTCTGTTCGTCACTCCTCTACACACGTAAGAAATGCTCCCTCACCTTCTCTGTCTCAGCCTCCTCCCTTGGTTCAAACTTGAACATCTAATGGTCCTGAGCCCTTTGTTTGTAAAGGAAGATTTTGTTTAATTCCCTCTCAATCCTCCCCACAGTGTGGCACTCGCTTGTACACCTCACAACCTTCAGATGCACCTTGGGTCTATCCCAGTGGCCTCGATGCCCTCGGCCTCTCTTTTGGTGCTGGTTATTCAAGTATAACATTTGGATAATCCTTGGTGGTCAAGGAGTTCCAGAGTGCAGTCGAGTTAACTGTCTCTTGCCATGTTGTTGCTTGCTTTGCAACCAACGGTCTCTCTCCACTTTCCCCTGAGCCCATGATTATACGCTAGGCTTGTGAAGCAGTGATGCCGCTCTGAGGGAGAACTCAATACAAGAGGAGGTGAGTGCTCTTTAAGAGCATGATGTTTTTGAACTGGTTGCATTTCGAGGCAGCCACAAGGAGATTTGTGCCCATTGGGTTCTGAAGCAAAGTGATACCTGATGGTACCGTTGATTGCCACAAGGTGTGACTGGTAGCTGAGGGATTCTCCTAGAGCCTTGAAGATTCCTTTCATAAAACGTTACACGGATCGGTTGTTACACCACTCCTCGAGTCCTTCTCAGTCTAGTTGCATAGCACGACTGAGAGTTTGAGCAGGTGGGTGTTAACAACACACTCTTGCATAGCTTGATCAATGAAGAGATCGACATGGTCGACTTATTAATTCCCTTGCATATGCTTTCCCTTGTGGTCGTGAGTGTGCAGGGCACGCTGGACCAGGAAGTGGGGACGACACATTGTATCCTGGCGTATCAGCTTGTCGCCCTGGGATTTGTGCTCTTGTGTGCCCGTCTCCACCCTGGCAGCGTAGCCTGTAGTCCCTCTGCTTTGAATATTCACACGTAGGGATTTATCCTGGCAGCAATGCTGTCACATGCTTGCGATGCCTACATTACTCCATGCACTTGAAACTAGTTAGGAAAATTGTAGGTTTGCTTCCTAGTGTGCTTGTTCACGTGCCCAGGGGTTATCCGAGTTCGGAAACCCACGTTTGAGGGGTGTGTGAGGACTTTGTCCTCGCACGTCGCAGTTCACCGGCGAGCTTCGCTCACCGGCCGCAGGGTGAGGATCGACTAGCGATCCTCACCCGTAACAGAGCTGTGCTCTCTTACCTAGACACTTGCTAGATTTTCATGGCGCCGGACCTGTTTTTTGGTTCTAAATCCCTCCATAGTCCACCATTTGCCATGAAGCGAATTGCAATCTGGTCGTAGGAGAACTCTCATGGTATCAGAGCTGGCTCGTGGGCCTAATACAGACTTGAGAGAGGGTCAGCAAGCAAAATGAGGGGCGGCCAGATTAGGACACGTGGTCGCCCACGTGCCATTGGGGCCGCAGGCAGCCCTGCAGCCAGTGTGGGGACGTCGAACATGCCCAGAGGGGGCCGCGCAAGCTGCGCCACAGGCGCTGAGGAGGCGGAGCCACCCACGGCCCGTCTGGTGGTCACGGGGTGACGGAGCCGACCCACTAGGCACCCCAAGGGTCCCCTAACAGTGGGGGACCGCGCAGGTGGGGTGGGAACGGGCTGGGAAGGGTCTGGGGCTGATTGCAGGCTCCCCAACAGGTCCTGAAGGCAGTTTCCAAGAGCTTAGGGCTCTCATCCAAAAACTGGGCCCAAAGTGGGCCCGGCGGATTGCTACCAAAATTTCCTTCATCGGCAGGGGCAGGTTCCATTCGCGTCAAGCCTCCCAAGCAGTGAGGATGTCCAACACCGGGGGTGGCGTAGCTGGTGGGAGGGCCGATGGTGCTCAAGACGGTGATCCATCGGCAGTGACCCTCACGGCCGCCGCTGTCGCACAACTGGGCTTGGGATCCAAGGACCTGTCACCGTCGCAGCTAGGCACCAGGGACTTGCTAGCGTTGAAGGACCTGTTCCTGGACTGGTCCGCTGAGCATGGCTTGGAGAGGTAGTATCTCCAGCCAGTTCCAGACACTGCAGATGCGCAAGTTCTCCTTCCCGCATTCAACGCGCTGCGTCGCGCGCTCCCTGATTCGCAGTCATGTGCCCTGCGCGAGTACCGTTTCGGGGGAAAGGGAGCAGACCCAGCTGACTCTCGTACGGGAGACCCTCAACCACATGATGCCTGGAGGCACCTTACGACTCACCAGGAAGAACAAGGCATGACGCTAGTCGTGACCCTGCGAGACAATCTACGCAATCTCTTCCTCAAACCTGGAGCACCCGTAGCAGATTACTGGGACAAGGCTATGGACATTCGGCAACGTCTACTTGGACTCGGCGCGGCATGCTCCATCCTTGAGTGGCTGGATGTTGTGCTCCTGCACCTGGGCGAGCAGTACAAAGACTTTCGTAGGGACGTTTTCCACCGTTACCCCGTGGCAGAGATCGAGGGCATTGACCTGTCCGTTGCTTTTGCTCAACTCCGCAACTACGAAGATATTCTCAAAGGAGAAGCCCGTGACACCGTGGGTACCCCAACAGCCTATGTGCACCGAGGCACCTCAGCTGGCCCAGAACCGTCCATCCACTTCACACACACACACACACACACACACACACACACACACACACACACACACACACACACACACACACACACACACACACACAGACCGGGACCAACAGTACAGGAGGGAGGAGTACCGCAGGGAGTGGTGGTGGCGGCTGAGGGCGTGGACGTGGAGATCAGAGATGCAGTTTTTCAACCAGAAAGGGCACTTTTGGCGTCGCTGTCATGCACTGCAGTGCCAAATGATGGACAGGCAGCAGCAGTAGCGACCGCAGCAGCAGCAGCAGCAGCAGCAGCGCCAGTGGCAGCAGCCGCAGCAGCAGTAGCAGCAGTGCAAGTGGCCCCAACAGCAGCAACAGCAGTGCCAGTGACCCCAGCATCAGCAGTCACATTACCCAATTGCTGGCTGGAGTGGGTCGCAGAGTACGGGACCAGGTATCCCAGCACCAACCGTGGTGCCTTTTGGTGCGGCAACGTTTGGGCCACAGATGCAGCAGATATTTCCCTCACCCTCAGCACCTGCACCACCCACCTACCAGGGCCCCTACTATGTGCCGCCCTTCTCGAACACTCCCGTACCTGAACCAGAGTGGGCTATGCGCGTGTACACAGAGATGACTAGATGACTCAGGCACAGCAGCCAACTACTCCACCACCCGGGATCAGCTGGATAGCTCCGCTGGAGCCTCAGCTCCCTGAGACAGACACCATGGCTCCACTACACATTACATGAGAGCACGCACGTCAGCGGCTAGGTCACACCCATGTCACTACGGGCCATGCCCTACCCATGCATGAGTGGTTGTTTGACACTGCTAAGTCACATCATATGTCCCCGCATCGTCAGTTGTTTGTTACACTACACGCAGCGCTTGATGTGGATGGTGTGAGGACCGGATCTGGGGAGATCTTGCATGTTGAGGGCGTGGGCACAACTGCGTTGCAAGCGCCGGGGGGTGTGCTGTATGTCCCACAGTTGAAAGTCAATCTCCTGTCTGGTGGACAGTTGGACAAACAAGCCAACATGTCCACTGTGACGCAGAAGCAGCGATGCATGCTTAGTGATGCTACTGGTGAGTTGTTGGCTGATGGGCCCCTTCACGTCGACATGTTGTACCGGCTCATCCTCTTTCCACTCGTTCACACCGGTGGGCGAGTGGAAAGACCGGTGACACAGTCACACCGGTGGACACAGTCACACTGGCCACAAGTTCACACTGTAACTGGCACAGACTCAAGGCACAATGAGCTCATCCATCGCAGACTGGCCCACATACATACTAATGCTGTAACAGACATGTTGAAGCATTCCCCAAGTCCAAACATTCCCCAAGTCCTCCAGTGAGAGGACTTCACCTCTTGCCCTGTCCATGCAGACCTTACAGGACCCATGCCTATCCCCTCTCTTCAATACGGGTCCCAGTATGTTCTGACACTCACAGACGATTACAGCCGCTTCCTCTGGGCCTTTCTGCTGAAAACCAAAGCAGATGCCCAAAGGGCTATCACGGAGTGGATAACTCTAGCAGAACGACAGACGGGGTGTAAGCTGTTAGTACTGCAAACAGACAGGGGGGGAGAGTTTCTTGGAGCCCTGAGTAACGAACTCAAGGTCAAAGGCATTGAACACCAGACCACTGCACTCTACACGCCACAACAGAATGGCATTGCTAAACGGTGGCACGGAACATTGGGTGATGCACTCCGAACGTTGCTCATGGAATCTGGTTTACCATTCAGTTTTTGGGAGGAGGCAGTCAAGTATGTCACTTGGGTTTGGAACCATGTCCCACAAGCTCCACTGCCCAAGGCGGTGACACCTTAGGAACGCTGGTTTAAGGAGAAGGCTGACCTTCGACCGGCGCGGGTATGGGGAACAATGGCATGTGTTTTGTTTCCTCAACCTCAACGTGATAACAAACTCAGCCCTTGTGGCCGCTGGTGTGTGTTTGTTGGGGTCTCACATGCCTCGAAGGCATGGCGGTTTTGGGACCCCATGAACCATGCCTTTGTCGAGAGTCGAGACTCGTCCTTTTTGGAGCATATGTCGTATAAGGAGTTCCGGACACCGCGACAAGCACCATCCATGCCACGTTCCGAGCACTACCCGGAGTACTTGAGAGTGCCTGTCTTTGTCCCTAGCCGAGCACAGCAGCCTGCCCTGTCAGTGCCACAGGACCTTGGCGTAGGCACAGTCTCACCTGTACCCACGGATCTACTCACACCCACAGACCTCGTGAGCACTGACTCAGGTACCCCTTCCTCTCCACATGGTCTGGACCCCGTGGGTAGGCGCAACGACACAGAGGTAACACTGCCTGCCGAGCCTGTGCGGAGGTCACAGCGCACCATGCCTCGGGTTGATTATAGACAGTTCTATCAGACAGTTGGGGTGACAGATGGGGGAAAATCATTGACCAAACCCTTGACGCTGAAAGAGGCAAGGGGGTGTGCTGATGCACCTCAGTGGGAGAAGGCTATGGTGGCGAAGCTAAATGATCTTGTGGATCATGGTGTCTACGAACTGGTGCCACTGTCACCGGGAAGGAAGGCAATTGATGTCAAATGGTGTTCAAACTCAAGCACAACCTGGCCGGTCTGATTGAGAAATACAAGGCCAGACTAGTGGCTAAGGGGTTCCATCAAATCCCGGGTCAGGACTTCACTGACACCTATGTGCCTGTCGGGAAGTATGGGAAAGGCCACACGTTGTTGGCAGTTGCGGCACATAAGGACTGGGACATCCATCAAATGGATGTAAAAAACACATTTCTCAATGGCCCTCTAGAAGAAGAATTATACGTCAAACGACCGGAAGGCTTCGAGGATGGCACTGACAGAGTGTGGTTACTGTTGAAAGCTCTTTACGTTCTCAAACAAGCTCCACGGTGTTGGAACAAGGAAATTTGGCACACATTGGATCTAGGAGGCTTCACCCAGAGTCTCTGCGATCCTTCCCTCTTCTTTCGATGGGAGAGTGGTGTACCGGTCTCTCTGCTTGTCTATGTGGATGACCTGTTGATCTTGTCCCCTTCATCCTCACTCATTGCACAGACCAAAGCATTGCTCACAGTGCACTATCACATGACAGATTTGGGTGAAGCACAGAGCTTTCTCGACATGACCATCGTCAGAGACAGATCAGCACGAACACTGACGCTGCATCAGGGTCGATTCATCACACATCTCACCACACGATTTCACCATTTAGTGCAGCACCTACCCCCACAGCAGTCACCCATGAGCCCAGATGTCTACGCACACCTGCTTGACATATGGACAACAGACTACGGACCAATCACTGATCCCACTCTGTACCGACAGATCACAGGCAGCTTGTCATACTTGGCCTCGACAACCCGACCGGACATCTCTTGTGCAGTCATTGTGCTTGCCCAGTTCAGCCAGCAACCATGCAGTACGCATCACAAGACATTGCTGAAGCTGCTGCGTTATGTGTTGGACACGGCTGAGGTTGGACTGGTGTTTGCCCCGACTGTGGACCCGATGCTTGATTGCTATTGTGACAGTGACTATGCTCGTGATTGTGCAGCCCGCATTCGTGGTGGATATGTGTTTTGTGTGTGGGGTACAGCTGTGTCATGGCGTAGTGCAAAGCAGTCATGTGTGGCATGGAGCATCTCTGAAGCAGAGTACATAGCACTGGGTGAAGCGACGTGTGAAGGGATCTGGCTTGCACGCTTGTTGGAAGAATTGGGCTTGGTTGTGTTGGCTGTACCGCTGCATTGTGACAACTCTTCTGCACGTTGCATTGCTGCAAATGATGGGGTGTTGCATCCATGCACAAAGCACATCAACATCAAATATCACTTTTTGCGTGAAGATTTTGATGCTGAGGCCATTCAAGTTTGTGCCGTCAGTGGTGAGGCACAGTTGCCTGACTTCCTCGCCAAAGCTCTATCTTCTTCATCCCTTCTGCTCCAACTGCATCAAATTGGCTGCAAGCCTGCCGCACTCACATCCAAGGGGGCGTGTTAATTCCCTTGTATATACTTTCCCTTGTGGTCGTGAGTGCGCAGGGCACGCTGGTCCAGGAAGTTGGGGCAACACATCGTGAGCGGACGGCATCCTGGCGTATCAGCTTGTCGCCCTGGGATTCGTGCTCTTGTGTGCTCGTCTCCACCCTGGCAGCGTAGCCTATAGTCCCTCTGCTTTGAATATTCACATGTAGGGATTTATCCTGGCAGCAATGCCGTCACATGCTTGCGATGCCTAGACTAGTCCATGCACTTGAAACTAGTTACGACAATTGTAGGTTTGCTTCCTAGTGTGCTTGTTCACATGCCCAGGGGTTATCCAAGTTCGGAAACCCACGTTCAAGGGGCGTGCAAGGACTTTGTCCTTGCACGTTGCAGTTTGCCGGCGAGCTTCGCTCACCGGCCGCAGGGTGAGGATCGACTAGCAATCCTCACCCGTAACAGAGTTGTGCTCTTTTACCTAGACACTTGCTATATTTTCATGGCGCCGGACCTGTTTTTGACTCTAACTCCCTCCATAGTCCACCATTTGCCATGAAACAAATTGCAATCTGGTTGTAGGAGAACTCTCACGACTCGCCTGGATTCACCAAAGGAACTCAAAGGGTCAGGTGCCTTTGCAAGGCCTTGTATTGACTGAAGCAATCATCTTGCTTCTGTAGCATGGAGATCACGTGTACTCTTGAGAGAGGGAGAAATCGTCGTAGTGTAGTGGATCCAACTCTCTTCCTTACTTCACAGTTGGAGCCCCTCATGGCCATCTTGGTCTAGGTGGATGATCCCCTCATTGACTCCCAGATCCCTGCTACTGCCCAGCTAGTCAAGTTGCTTCTCTAGTCTGCCTACATGATGAAGGATCTCGGTCTAGAGAAGGTCTTCCTTGGCATAGCACTCAAAATTCTCAATTTCCGGAAAGCTCACGTGTACTGCAGGCATGCCAGTTTCCTCGACTTGAGCGATCATGACAAGAAGACAATGTAGTGTTTGAGGGCCAAAGATCACATCGGGTTGCTGCACAATTAATGAATACAAACATTACAAATCAATTTGTGTCAAGTTTTTCATTTAAGCTAACATGTTTTGACCATCGATTTAGCTGCATGGACGGACAAAGCAACGTCGCAATTGCATCTTGAGTTGTTCACCAGTGTACAATTTTCCTCCTTTTCACATAGTTTGCGACATTCACTTTCCCATTCACTCTCTCATTACACTTCGTACGTTCAGAGGAGGGTTGTTTAGGCATTCCAGTTCCATTCGATAATGATCCCCCCTCCCCAAGGCCAAAGTTACACAGGGGGTGTAGTGTGAAGTGTATTGGGGGGCGGTCATTAGCAATACACAAATGTGTTGCATCGAGAGAAAATTTGAGCAATCATGTAAAATCCGGCAGGTAGGCTTGTGTCCACAGTTTATTGTCGACAAGATACATATTTCAATACACTCCCCATACTAATTTGGGCTAGGAGGAGGGTGGATTCTTACTCGCATGGTGAAACTCCCATGCGGTTGTTGGAACAAGCACCACTCGCTATTCGTACGCACCTAGAAAAGGCAAGCTTTGATAACAGTTTTTCATGCAAACTCTCAGGGGTTTCGAGCATGCATGCAATTGAATCAATGGATGAAGCATTGTTGCAGATGCATTTCACACTGTTCATCAGTGTACAGATTTCTTTGCTTCCTCATACTTTGAGACGTTCACTTTCCTATGCATTCTTTCAATACAGTGAGAGGTCCTTCCGACAATGATTGTCCCCCCCTCGATGGAAAGATTTCACGTGGTGAGTGAATTGCAAAGTGTATGGCGGTTGGTCGGCAATAAAACACGAATGCATAGTAGAGAGAGTAACAGCAAGGAAGCAATAGAAAGCACGGAACAAACACTTATGTACGTGTTTCACCTTCCACTAGATATACCATCTAATACACTCCCCATATACAATCGGAAGCTGGACAGGAGGGGGGGGGGGGGGGGGGGGGGGGGGGGGGACACTGCCACGCTGTGATTTTGGTGAATGAATGTGTTCGCAGTCGTCTCACAAATTTCACCGATTGGTTTTTGTGTTTTGGATTCTACTTGAGTTACAACCTATGCCAGTAATGAAACTGTAAACAGACATAGAATAGTATCTTGTTTCAATGTACAATTCTACACTTTCAAAATCAAATTGTGATGCCCTTATCTACTTTAAATGTTTTTCAATGACAAAATCATAGCCAGGTGTAAACATGTATATGATTCCTCAACATGTACCTTTGTAGAAGCTTCCTTTCATGCATAAATCAATACACACATCAAAGAGTGTACAAATACTACATGATTAACCATACCTCACGCCATGTATCTATATGATATAGCTTAGAAGCAGATGCGTTGTATGTGGCTTGATTATCAGAATACTTTGTGTTTGCTATACCAATCATGGCGTCCTCTGGCAACTTTCCCTTCCAACATCGTGCTTGGTCCCTCGTGCCACATCATTCTCCATTTCTTACCCGTATTAAAAAACATTAAGGAAGAGTAAGCCTTTGTTGGAAGAATCGAGGTGCACTCTGTTACCTTCACCGCCAATCTAGGCTGTGGGAGGGCAGCTGCCACAACTCCTGTCGCAAAAACTACTTTTGCCACTCTTGGAAAAAGCGAGCAGCAGCATCTATGTGTATCATGTATCAGCACCTCTCATGAGGACCATGTGACAACATATCACATCCTGTTGCCGCAGAAGTGTGCTGCATTTGAGCAGCACACCATGATGTCCAAGGCACAATGATCGCGGTGTTCCCATGATGATTGCTGCAGGCTCCCATTGACACAATAACAGCTCTAGTAGATACAAGCACGGCAGCTGATGCGGTGGCTGCCATCACTCTCTCAGAACACCTTCAGCTCCGACAGCCAGCACGGCTCTTGCGATTGAAATACTGATACCTCTGCATCAACGCCATGGTTGTGAAAAGGCTACAGCAATAACAGTGATAACAAATTCAACCATCATTGAGCATAATACTTGCTTAAGTATGGCTCTTCACATTGCTTGTGGCCTTGCTATGTAACAGAGATGGAGTTGCAACCTTGTTTCATTCATAGTAGCACTATAGGCGGTGCGGAGCAGCAGGAGTTGTAGTAATTCTGCTACAATAGTCTCCAATAACTATCACTCTCCATTACCATTCTTTCCCTTCGGACCCACTAACCTATTCTCCCTATGGCAGCTGTAGCAACAATAGCTGTGGCAGCTACCGCAGATTCATTAGCCAGATCTGTGTCCTCCGTCACAATTAATAAAGTGTAGTGTGTAGTAGCTCCTAACTGCTTCAGATCAGCCTGCCACTCTGGCTTTCCCTCTAGACACGGAGCCCATTTCTACCTCCCAAAATGCAGCTCTAAACGTGCCCATAACATAGACGTTGGTTCTGTGTTGGAGGCGGAGCAGTTTAGTGATTGGTGGCAAGCATACAGCCACGAGCTGGGCAAGGGAATACGGCCAATCAAACTATGATGCTCATGAGGACGCAGAAGGTGATCGTGTGTCTGGGATAGCATCAAATGATCCGTCATCCTGCTAAGATGCACTACTTCCAACTATGGCACCAAGTGAACAGCGACTGCGTCGATCACCAGTAAGCCCCCCGGTCCTCTTACGAACCACCGGAAATGTCAACAAGCCCAACTTTACCTAGGTTGTCATCTCCTTCATTTGAAGACACTCCTGCATCATAGCATGCTGTCGCAACGACACAAGACGAGTTGGCCGCACCGGCTGGAAGAACACATGGGCTATAGGTTTTTTAGTATTG
>SZWC01015956.1:9705-25081 GCA_023375785.1 Penium margaritaceum | reverse complement strand
CAGGTCAAGAATGCAATGTCAAACCTTGCATTGGCAAACACCATGCGCTTGCATTTGTGTGCTCTCACACTCACTTGCTCACTTGCTCTTCACTCACTCCTCGTACTTCCTATGTGGTTAGTTTGACGAGTGAACCTCTTTCTTTTGCAAAACAATGACAGCCTGTAGCTAAAGGGGGAGGAATAAAACTTTTCTACCCACTCGTGGTAAAATTAAAAGGGTCACAACTCTTTAGATACAAACACCCATAAGAGACCAAGTGGGTATATATGCACCTTAACAGGTAACGTGGGAAATACCATACTACTGCATGACTTTGCCCTTCAAAAAAACTTGACCTGTACTTTTGGTTTGAATGAGATAGTACTCATTTCTTTATTTATAAACTAAAAAAAAAAAAAACACCTCATTTTGTTTTCTTGCTTTCATTTTTCAATACCATCCGGTGCTTAAGATTTCTAGTGCACATCTGACACTAGAATTTGTCATCATTGGCGGTCACATTAGCATACATTGGATATCGCTCGATCTCTTATAGCCAAATGAGACCTGAATAACTGATGAATCATACTAGTTTTGGCAAAATGCTTTCTCAAAAAGAGCAGGAAAAACGAATTCATCATCCTCAAATGAATGTGTAACAAAAAATCAAACAGAATTAGGATATCGTGTATTGTCCTAAATACAAACATATGTTGGGTTAGGATTTCCACTCTTGCTCACTAGTTTGTTGTTAGCTGTAGTAGAAGAGGATGCACTGTCCAGGTCCACCCCTTCACATCAGCAAAGGAATATCATGTACTGTCTTACTGTATGACAAAATGTCGGTTGGTGGGTCGCACTTTGGTGCACACCCTATGTGGTTTTACCCATCGTTGAGGTGAATCTTTCCTTTTCAAAATGTATAGTCTACTCGCCTATTCATGTACGATGTCAATTTTTTATATGTTACTCTCATACCATGTAGAGATTACTAAAACGTATGTGGGTGAAAGCATACCGGGACACGAGTTTCACACAAATGTTCGGTGTTTTTTTCTTCTGGAATACACAATTACATGAACAGTACAGGAGTATGTACACAGAATACATAACATCAAACTTGAATTACGCACCACTCTTGGCAACCAGCCGCATAGTAGTTTTAGACATTGAAGCTATATAAGTTGTATAACATAACAAGTGATGGAGGCAGGACTTGGATGTAATTTAGTCACAGGGCAGCTATCTTACATGCCTTCTAACATGTGGATCCCAGTGATGCTGTTAACTACACATACCAAAAAGTCCAAGAATTTGATGCATGGAAATTTGGATGGGAGGTTGTGTTATTACAGCTGAATACTCTTGTGTGCCTGGTGGGAGGCAACGTGAGTCGGGAACCAAAGGTACGTTGGACTAAGTGAGCTGATTTTCCTTAAGTAATAGTGAGGCCACCTTAAGTACGTCTTGAAGTTTTGTGGTAGGTAGCCACGTAACTACCTATGTAGTTTCATATCACCTAGGGAAGTTGAGGTGTCACCAGAAACTTGGAGGATAGCAGCATAGCTAAAGGGATACCAAGTGGTTATAGGACAACAGAAGGATTACGTGGAAGTTTAAAGGTCATAGAATCCCCTTCAAATGGAGCAAAATGGTTACCATTTGCTCAGAAGCTAGAGAACTCCCTATATCCCTTTTCACTCTCATCAGTACGAGAGGATAGCACCTGGGGTGTTAAAGAAATCATCAATGAATTTGAGGGCTCCTTTTGAAAATTGGGAAGTCTATGGGATGGTTTGAGGGGAACCCAATCACTTAGACTATTTCTATTTCCAAATGAACATGCTATTTGGGCTCGAAATGATAAAAACAATTTTATTTTTTTTCAAAAACGGCGCAAGTGGTCTGAGGAAGTGTCACAAACCTTATCAAAATTAGCACGAGGTCCATTGAATTTCTTTCTGGTGCAACAAATTGGTAAAGAGTTCCTTTGTACATTACCAACTCCATTGACTTTGTGGAGATGCTCATCAAATCTACGATTGACATTGCAACCTCACGGGTATCACAACTGTCAAGTACACCAGACATTGGCCATGCTTCCTTTGCACTTCGATAGCTATATGATTTGCGTTTGATTTTTATGAGCATATGACTGAATTAAACTTATGGTTCCAAACTGGAAAATTGCTCCTTTTCCATATGTGGATTCTTTTCCTATGTTCCTCCAGTTCACCAGAAACAAATCCTTTATTGAAACCAGGTGGAGAATTGTTGATTTTTGCCTGGAACTCTATGTAAAGGTTGGAGTTCATGAATTCATCATGCAAGGCCATAGAACAATACTTTATGAGAGAAACACTGGATAATATAGCTTTAAGCCGGCCAGTTGTTTTGTTGTATACAAGGTTCACGCCCTCTCTTGGCGTATCATTTTCTCAAATACATGCGTTTTTCCTCCATTGTAGGAGCTGGGATAAGTTGCTCACGTACTAAAAACCTTGGACCTAGCCAAACCTGTCCTATTCTTACCAGCCGTGCGTTGCCTATGATTTCCGATTGTTGAGACATAAAAGGGAACTCACCTCTCGACATCCCACACAAACCATCTTATTCCAGCATCATCATCTATCTCAAAGCTACCCTCACCCACCAAGAAAATTCAGATGCCGTCCTTGCTAAGAAATCCCACAAGGCTCAGGAACATGACGGCCTACCTGGAGAAGTCTACAAAGAAATCCTCCCACGGATTTCCTTCCAGCTCCACCTCTCCCATGATGGCCTTCTCTGGGATCACATGCCTATACGTAAACTGCATTGTCCATCTTGCCCCCGTGACAACTATAACACACGCGATTATGGTTCCTGTTTTTCCCCTAAATATTGATTACAAAGCACTGGCTGAATTGCTGGCTACCCGTTTTCCCAAAGTGTGCCCATACCTTATCCACAAGGATGAAGCTGGGTTTGTCGAAGAATGATGTACTTTGCATTGTCTTCTTCGACTTCCTGGCATGCGGCATCGTGCCACAAAAATGCAAAGCCCTCTCTACTTCCTCTGTTCTTAATTCAAGAATGCGTACGACTCCCTCAGCGGTGATTGTTCAGTTGACACGGTCTCTCTCCTTGGTCTTATCCAAACCTCCGTAAGATGTATAAAGCCTCTCGGCTCTCCAATACCCATCCAATTCTTACTTGTGCTCACTCAACAAATCATCCTCCACTATAGAGTCTACCAAGGCTATCCCATCGCCCCCTCCTCTTCTTTCGCGTCCTTAAATCAATTACAGACATGTTTTGGTATTGTTTTTGATGTATTTTAATCCCATCTAAACCAGAAATTCTTGCAGGCTGTGCATTTGATATCACACTCATCCTTACCTCCCACTGAAAACAATTTTGTTCACTAAATCATATTGATAGCCACTGACTACACGGACCTATACACAAGCAACAAAGGTACGCATGTACCTTACTGATCTTTAGTTTCTGTTTTTCAGACTTTCCATTCATGTGATTTATACATTTTTCCATGGTTTTACGCCATAAGAATATTTAGGTGGGTCATTAACTTTTGTCAAGTAAAAAGGACGATCCCAAAGTCTGACAATGGCTCTGTTTGACAGTGCCACTTCAGGCAGTGGCGTTGAGCAGGGCCTGTCTGAAAAGGCGGCTTTCCATTTATTGTGGAGATCTGTCTCGTCAGACAGGCAAGTCACTCATTTGAAGCTCGCAGTCTGGGTGTTGGAGCCGAATGCGAGCGGAAATTGTCAAAACGACATTGTCATGGCACACATAGTAACGGTCACATGAAGTTTTCTATAAAACGCCAGATTGAACCCGGGTACAAGAGATGAATTTTTAAAAGCTCAACCAGTACAAATTATTTGGATGACACCTACCTTTTTTGACTAATCAATTCTTTCATTGAACAACGACGACCAACATCAGGATCCCGTGTATACTCCGTATCAGGATCCAACACTCATGAAATAACATCTTCCTACACAATGCCTGAAAAATCCATTGGCGTCGTTTACCACATGTACAGCTCCCTCTACGACCCCTCCCACGCTTGGAACACAGTCATTTACAGTCTCCAAGCTGGAGCTACCATCTGGAAAAACTCCCGGGCCCTGTACAAAGCGATCTTGTTACGACCAATGCGTACCTCATCCCCAGATTCCTCTTCTTCTCTTGTGTTTTCCCGTTGACTCCTGTGACTGTGCATCAAATCAACACCTTTAACTTTGAATTCCTCTCCTTCAACTCCATTCATGACCCACCACCGTAGGCCTCCATAGTTTCTCGTTAGCCATAGTTGTCACTTCCAGGCTCTAAGGTGGCTATGAGTTTTTTGGCCATCCATCCATGTGGCCACTCAAGCAGTTAGATGAGGCAACGCATTTCTTTCCCTGAGCAAAAACAATGGAAGAGAACTGCATTCTTCTTCTTGCACTGGTTCATGGCCTGACTCGAAAACCCATTGGCTCACCCTCGGTGGAGATCCATCCCCAAATGATTCATTACCTCGAGTCTAGACACATCATCCTCAAATCTCCTCTTTTGCGATTGTACACGTGAGTATGTTGTAGAAAGAAGCATTTTTTTTGTATACTAGACTCATCCCCTTTTGGGATAGTTACCTTAGGATAATGGCTCCTTCGTCACAACATAGTCCTTGAACATTGTTTCAATGGGGGCCTCTCTCTTCATCCACGACGTCTAAAAATAATACAGTCGTGGAAAATCTTTGCTCCATTCATTGGTGACGAATCCTTTAAAGAGGCTCCTCCTTCTCCTACTTAGTGTAAAGCACTGTTCCACAACACATGATCGTACAGGTCTTCCTAATTCCCTGGTTTATTTCTTCTCCACAGGTTCCACACGTGGATCCGGCTTATTAGATGTGCTCCATTTATTGCAACTTCAACTCCACCCCTGGGCCCAGTCGTTCATGTCATGGGAGAGACCTCTTGATCTAGTGTTTTCCGACGACAACCATTGTTGGCCTATCATATCTGCCCGACCAAAGGTTCCTACATATAGGGTGTCCCGGCCTGTTTTCTATCTGCAGCTTCATCCTTGTTGTACACGGCTTTCACCCATCTTATGAAGATGGATAGGCAGAGAGAGTTACCAATTTTTCTCCTCCGGACTGGAACACACCTTTTTTAGGAAAAGAAAGAGTTGAAAGCGATGAGGATAAGCATTTCCATTTCCTCATTCCATGCTTTTAAGATGAGAATCAGTGGGATTGAGGTGAGGTTGGCCACATAATAGCAGGGATTCTTTTTGTTGTAGACAGCATGTCCTCGTCCCAGAGATTGTTCTGACCATGTTAAAAGAAGGGTTTGGTCACATCAGTAAGCCTGTTGAGGGTAGTTTTCCGCCCAACTTCATGCTTTTGGAAGAGGCTAAAGTCAGCTTGGAGTCTACGTTTATTCTAACGCTTGCAATCAGGGCGCGGGAGGGTCCACCGAGCGTCAAGAGTAAGAGGGTGTGATTGTGATTATGCTTTGGAGGGCCAAAGAGGGTGCCCCAAGGCTTGAGGAGTTGGTTTTGGTCATATTGGCCACATTGCTTGGACCGGATGATGTCCATGGAGGAAGGTCTACCAGCTTCAAGCATCCAAGCATTCAGTTAAGTCCATCTTATCCACAAATACAATTTTGTTGACGGCACACCAGCTGGGAATTATGTCTGAGTTATGTGACTCAAGGGGAAACTTGGATCTCAAGGCATGAAAAATGGCCAGCCTGCTTAACATAGTCTTGCGGGGACTCTCAAGTTTTCTGGATATGAGAGGGGTGAAGGTCCATCCCCAAAGGCACAGAGCATTTCTTTATCTTACTCCTACACAAAGGCACATCATCAACTATCTCCATTCCACATTCGAGGGACTGTGGATACAAAGACAAGAGTCCATGACAATCGGCGAGTAAAGACCACATGAGATGCTGGACGTTGGCAGGTCCAGCTCTTGAATTGGGATGAGAGAACTGGAGAGGCTAGGATGGCTCCCTAGCAGGACCTGCTTTTTCAGTGGCACCTTTGACTTTAGGAGGGGAGGGTGTTATAGCTTCCAAATTGTCCTGAATCTCTTAACCACGACCTTTTGCTGTTCCAAATGCCTCCCATCCATAGGGTTGATGCTTTGCATTGAAGGCCACTCACTCAACTTGATATGGAGTGGCGGCTCCCACTTAGTTTGAAGACCTCGTTGGGTGGTCATCTCACGTGATTGTGATGATAGGAGACTGGTGTTGATAGAGTACCTCACTCCGACAATGGGATGGGAGGCCACGAATCCATCAGCGATTGTGTGTGGCACAAGGGCATCATGGTATGTGAACCTCGTAGACTTTGCATTCCGAGATAAGTCATTGATTGCATCAGTCTCGCTCACAGTAGCCATCCCAATCATGTTCTAAGCAGTCAGGGTTTGCCTTAGTAGCCTAAGCCACAGTTGTTTCCCTCCTTCCAATGTGAGGGTGATATTGATAAGATCAACAGAGCAAGTTATGGTGTTGACATATTCAAGGACTGGGACAGAAGTCACTGTGATGTGATGGACCTAGGGCGGGCTTCTGATTGGAAAACAGATGAGGCCCCAACACAACCCACAATAAAGGATTGCAAAAAGAGCAATAGGAAGGGTAATGAAAGGTGTAGGGACAGGGGTAGCTTGCGAAGCTTGGGCCATTGAAGAAGAACGGAATTTGGCATGGGACAGGCTTTCAGCTTTAAACTGATTTGGAGAGACTACAACCCACCACCAGTTGCCTTCATGAACCGCACACACAACAGGCACCAATCAATGACGTTGGCATTGAGCTTGTCGGCCTCCAAAGTTAACGACAATGGTCCCTGTAGGTGCTCTATTCTTTGGGCCTCCTTTGTGTAGCAACTTGCCATGATACAGGGATATTGCTACGTGTCGTTATGTCCCTTGATGAATTTGGTCACTTTTCTCGGGCTATCAATAGTGCCCTCTACTTAGGATCTAGCAAAAGAGACAACAGTTTGGCCAGATTAGCTTTCACTTTTCAGACTCCTCGTATAGATTTGGAGGGAGGCCCTCTAAGCCCGGACCCTCCATACCACATAACTTCTCAGGGGAGGACCCAGGCCAGGGAGTTTCTCAAGCTTCCTTGGCCACAAAGCTCAAGAATAGGGTTGCGGGATTGAAGATCTATCTCAAGTATCACACCCGGTAGATGGGATGGCTAGGAGGTTGGCAGTGGATGAGGGAGAGAGGGAAATTAGTCATCATGAGCGTTTCGGACCTCCATCTGGGACATCGGCATCATCCGTAGGAGTGAGCGCGGCACCAGAATGAGTTTTGCCAATACTAGCATTGAAAACACAGCCTCACGTGGGCTCACCAGCATCGGCATCCACTGAAGATCTAACGGTAGCAACACTTCCAGTAGTGAGGGTTTTGGTATGAGCCATGGCAAGATTCTCCGTAGGGTTTATTGTTGTGGTGGTGTTTGGCACGGTTGAGATGGTGTCCACTAACGCAGTTGTAACATTATCCGGAGCAGTATGTGATGTAGCACTTGTGTTTATGAGAGGTGTAACAGTTGGGGCCCGAGTCGATGTGGCAATTTAGGCAGCGGTGGGCGAGGTTAGGAGGGGTGTCAGTGATGATGAATTCCTCGGAGTGACATGCGAGATGAAAAGAACAGGACCAGCAGCAAGAGTGATGCCAAAAGATGCTAGATTTGTCGTACATCTGGCAAGGAGTCAAAGATTGCCTCATTGACACAGGATTTGGCAAGGGCTTTTGGACTGGAGGTGGCAGTTGTTATGTGAGCAACAACTCCTCTGCCAAAAGTGGGCAATTTGACAGGGATCTCAGTGGGAGTCTCCACGAGGGTCTGTTGTGGTGTCCCTTTTTTCTATGGTTTTGGCAGTGACTATGACAATGACCAGCATTGCAGTTGTGATTAGGACAAGAAAAAAAACTAGTGCATGAGTTGATGTTGCAGCATGGGCTACGGTGGGAGCCGTAGAAGGTGTTGGAATGGAGGCCACAGGGCCAGCTAAATAGAGCGCTTGCATTTTATGCTTCTAGGTGTTAAGTGTTTGTAGGAAGGACCCATGACCATCCACCTACAGGACTGTGCCTCTCCTCCCTCCATCTCTCCCTCCATCCCCTCCTCCACCTCATCCTCTACCTCTGCCTCCTCCTTCTCCGTGTCCCCTGCTCCTCCTCCAACACCCCCACCCCACCATCTCCGCTCATGCCCTCACCTCCACCTCTGCCTACTCTTCCTCCTCAGCCACCTCCCCCACTCCTTTTGATCTTCCCCACTCCTACCCTTCCTGGAAATGAGCTCCACTGGATCCCCTTCGACAGGACAGAAGAGACCAGCAGATAGTGATGGGATGAGGTGGTATCAGTGCTCCACGATCTAGCATGTTTCACAACAATATTCACCTTTGTTATTCCTTCTAAGTCCTGTAGACAATGATACTGAGTAAGGGGTTTTGTTTTTGGATTTGGCGGTGGTCCATAATTTCTGGGCTCGGTTCTTGGTGGTCATTGGGGAATCCCTCTTGGTGGTTAGCGAGATGCACCACAAGTGGCACATCAGAGAGGAGTACATTTTCCAATGGCGCAATGGGGAACATGTAGTCACCAGCCGTTTCGACAAAAATGCATAGTACAGTGGAATCAATACTGTGTTACTACCATACTTCTCACTGATTACAATGTTGGTTCTAGCTAATCCATTTTTCTTGATTTTTGGCCAGGATCAAATAAAAATTTTGTTTTTTTTTTTTTCAACTCTTCCATTGGGCAGGCAAGGATGCCTTGAATTTGACAATCCACCGAGTTTGATTCCATGGTGGAACGTGAATGGGACATTTTCAATATGAAGAGGGACAGATGAAGTGAAAACTGTGTCATTTTAAACACCTCAGACTTCACAATTCACACTCCCCGTGCTTCATGCACAAAACAAAATCATACATGGTATGCGGCACGTGCAAAGAGCAAAGTGGGACGTACAATGACCGCCATATCAGAAAAATGGAGTGAGGGGTGGGAGCAATGGCAGAAGCAGGTAGAAGCAGAGCAATCCGACAGACATGGAAATGGTGACAGAGGCAATAGACAATGCAAGGAGTTAGTCAGAGATCTTGAATGAGAGTGTTGCTTACTATTGTAGAGAACTGATGTAGACAGGCCACCAGAGAGAGAACGTTGGAGGAGCGTGCAGGATTGGTCAGATGACGAGTGAGCTCGAGGAGAATGAAGTGAAGGAACGAGAGTGACGGAGCAAAGAGCTTGCACAGGCAAGAGATGAGAGTGGATGGCGACAGAAGTGGGAGCGAGGAGCGAGCAAAGAGAAGACACGGCGGCGGAACCACGAAACCAAAGGAAAACAAGATGAAAAGACTATTCTGGGTTAAACTTGAGGGGATGAACATCCTCAACAATATACTGCAGAACGGGACAAAATAGCATAGCAACAGCTTCTTTCTGCTAGCCCGACACGGGTGACACATGTCACATTGTTAAGGGATACCTTGACCGTTCGGTCTCAACGGGTAGTCTGCGCGAGCCGTTTGTCAAGTTGGTTCGATCCAGACCTAAACCATTATTAGGAGCTTGGATAATCTCCAAGGAACTTTGTCTTGCCAGATTCTACTTCCAACACCCCCCGTGAATCTGACAAGATTTAGAGAGATTGACCTCTTGTACTAGTGGAAGTATTTGTCCTCTCACATGGGTGAGCGTTCTACTCCACAGTGCATGAGGCGGTTGCTCCACATTTCCCTGAGGTCAGCAGGGAATTCATCAACCAGCTGATGGATTTTGCATCCAAGGACTCGCTTGAGTCCTTCCCCAATCTCTTGGTTGATATGAGCCTCGTAGCAGGTTAGGACTTCATCATAATTCTTTGGCCCTGGACAGGTAAGTTTTCCAAGAAGTGCATCTATGACCCCGAAGCCGTGCAGGAGTTTAGGGTATAGGGCCTTCTAGACCTGAAGTGCCCATTCTTGTGATGTGGAGGTGGAAGATGTGCGTCACAGATCTTACATTCTTCCGGTGAGGTCTGGGAAGTTGTTATTGTTCTGACACGTAGTTGTGATCCACTGTTTTCTCCAGGCTTGTTGCAGAATTTGATGCCATAGCTAAGGGATGGATTTTGTTTTCAGTTGGTGATGAAGGTAAGAAGAAACGAGGCGCTCCTGAAGCAGATGGTAGACGCTGAACAATGTGTCGTCATAGTCTGGGATGGGGCAACTTGGTGAGCGGAGGCGTTCATAGCGTCCAGTGAGAAGGTGCCCCATGTTGTACTGGTTGACGGAGGTCTTTTGTGCCAGAGTAAGCACTTGGTGTTCTGAACCAGTGACGTTGCTTCCATCTTCAGCTAGCACAGCACGTCTCCCAGGAGAGAGCCATGTGAGGATGCTGGAGGAGTGATGAGGGAGGAAGGAAGGCACTGCCACTGTGCCACTCACAGAAGAGGCTCTGCCACAGCTTGTCCTCTGTGTCCTTGCAAGGAGGCTGAGAGAAACTTGCTGTTCCAAGGTCTGATATGGCAGAGTGACGGCTTGTTCCACTTGTTGGCTCAATCCAAACAAACAGGGAGACGAGTGGTGTCCGGTGCACCAGTGACGTATTCTCAGAGTTGCATGTTTGTCTTGGCCTGGGATGAGAAATGACTGATGAGGAGGGAATCAGGATGGTTTTGGCATGTGTGTGTGTGTGCGTGTGAGGGCCAAATGGTGGTTACATGCCCCGAGTAAGAGCAGATGATGGCGGCATACTTCTTTATGGAGAAGGATGAACTGGGCGCAGGGGCAATACAACATGCGCTGTTGATTTTAGAGGGGTAGGATGCGGCAAAAGGAAGGCAGGAGCCAATGCGCCATGAGAAACATGCTGTCGGCTTGGGTGCAGGTCGTGTGCGAGATTGGCAGCTGGCATGTGCAGATCCTTGTGCTGGCCTCAGATGCTGACGATTGTTGATAATGGAAGCGGCGGAGGAAGACTGATTATTTGTGGGCATAGGGGCGAGCCGCGTGCAATGCAAGGGGGAATCGGCGTGGACGTAGGTCGCCGCGAGACTGGCGGTTTGACTGAGCGGATCCTTGTACCAAGCGAGAAATGATGAAAGCTGATGATAACAGGCGGCAGATTGTCAAGGAATTGGGCGTATGGACGAGACTGTGTGCGCTTGCAGAAGGATGATTGATGATCAAGATGATGAGGAAGCTGAAGATGCAGATGATGGAGCGGATGAGGCTAACGACAGCGAAGGAGGGCTGATCAGGTGGATGAAACAAGGCATCTGATAATGACGAGGAGGAGGAGTTGACAATGCGGTAGATTGCTGATGAAGCAGTAGGGTCCTCTGAAGTCAGGAGAGTGACGGCTTCTGTCCCCAGTTGGCCCGAGACCAACGGGCAAGAAGACTGGTGATGTCTGATATCCTGACACCAAGAGGATTTCTGCAGAAGCAAGAGAGATCCAGCAGAAGCAAAGGCACCCGTGGATGTCTAGAGAGTGACGGCTTGATCCCCACTTTGCTCTTGACTGACTGGCAGAAAGACTGGTGGTGTCCGATGTCTGTACGGTGAACGGAGCTCGGTTCTTGCTAAGGACAAAAAAAGGCGGCGCGAGAGGGCAGCTCGAGATAATGATGCGGGACGGGTGAGGAGGGGATAGTGGAAGATGATGATGATGCTGATTAGGCTAATGGAGGAGAAGAGGGTCAATTACAACTATTGGAGAAGGACAGAACACAGAAGGCGCTGCAAGAGGTGGAGGCGAGGATGGAGATATGACCGTGCCACGCGGTCACAAGGGTCATTAGAAGTGCCGGAAAGGAGAGCAGGACCCGGATCCTGTGAGAGTTACACAGAGGAGGTTAGCGGAACAACATGGTTTGACAGACGTGAGGGAGTAGAAGCAGCATGAAGCTTCGACAGAGATGGTGGTAGAAGGCGACTTGAGAGCTGCTTGCGGCTTTTCGCGGCAGTAAGGTACTCGACTTTGCCAATTGCGTGAGATTGGACGCAGGACTTGGTCACGGCAATGATGAACCACTGAGGCCTTGAGGATCAGTCAAAACAAATCTGTTGGTGTCAACTGCTAGTGAAGCTAAATGATTTGAAATAATGTCAGTTGCGATAGGGGTTTATGAGACAGCAGAGAGTGGTGATGGAGGCAATGAAGCAGTGACGCGGTCAGGAGGAACTAGATGATGTCACCTAGTGCTCTGATACCGTGTTAGAAAAATGGAGTGAGGGGCAATAGCGATGGCAGAAGCAGGTAGAACCAGAGTGATCAGACAGAAATCAGAATGTTGATGGAGGTAAAAGGCGATGCAAGGAGTTAGTCAGAGAGCTTGAATGAGAGTGTTGCTTGCTAAGGTAGAGCACTGATGTAGAGAGGCCACCAGAGAGAGAACGTTGGAGGAGCATACAAGATTCATGAGATTATGAGTGAGCTCGAGGGGGACTGGGTGAAAGAACGAGAGTGACGGAGCAAAGAGCTTGCACGGGCGAGAGATGAGAGTGGATGGCGACGGAAGTGAGAGCAAGGAGCAAGCAAAGCAAAGACACAGCGGTGAAACGGCAGAACCAAAGGTGTACGGGATGAAAATATTGTTCTAGGTGAAACTTGAGGGGATGAACATCCTTAGTAATACATTACAGAACAAGACAAAATAGCAGAGCAACGGCTTCTTTGCGCTAGCCGGATGCGGGTGACACATGTCACATTGTTAGGGTGTACCTTGACCGTTCGGTCTCAACGGGTACTCTGCGAGAGCCGTTTGTCAAGTTAGTTTGGTCCAGGACCTAAAGCGTTATTAATGTCTTGAAAAATCTCCAAGGGACTTTGTCTTGTCAGATTCTATTTCCAACACGCCGCATGTCACGCTTACCAATTTGCACATCAAGCGTTGAACAACTGAAACCGGTTTTTGTACTCAAAATTTGCATGTTGGATTTCTTTTTAATTCACAACAAAGCATGTACTCGTCAAATTTCCTTTGCTCCATTATTTGCCATTTACGATGGGCATAGTAACTTCTCTACACAAGTCCATAGGAGCCCCAACAAAGTGGAAGTGAAAGTGACACGAGGTCTGTTGAATTGAATACATGCATTTCAAAGAAATCATTGTGATCCCCTAAATTCTATGCCCAAGACAAATTCTATTGATGTCAACCAAGGCAAGAAAAAACTACAAAAATCCATGTGTAGTTGGGTAATCAACTGTTGCAGATGAGGCCTCAGACATACTAGAGCTCGTGGTGCTGATCGGATCACTTTCACCAAAGACTAAAGGGTTTGGGATGGAGATGATACCCTGCTGTCTGTAATCATTGGTGAGAACCTAATAGTTCTTGGAGAATTAATGGCTCTTTGGACGTGCCCTGTTCGAATCCATGTCCTTTGTGACGTTTTGGTTCATGACCTGTGGAAATGGTGCCCTTTGCGACAGATTTTTTTCAATCATGGATGTTTTGTTCTAACAAGACATTAGAGTAAGATAACAAAAGAAGAAACAATGGAGTATGTAATTCAGGCACAATCATCAGACAGACTAGGGTCATCCACCTCTGCATCAACATCCTCATTCTCTACACCCTCCTCCACTTGCTGCATGTAGGCATCAAACTTGCCACTCTGTAGAGGGGTGTCAAATGCCTCTGTTTTCATCTCACTATCAAGCCTTGACTTACACCAAGCACGCTGCATCATGTCCGGCTTGTCACGTAAGTCAAGTCATGCATTAAGAAACAACTCTACTGCCAGTTCTTTCATTTGCTTCAACGGGAACTTCACATCAACCTTGTCTACCAACTCTTCAGCTAGCCATGACTTGCATTATTGTTCCATACTAGCTTTGGTAGGCCGTTGAAGACCCACATCAACAGGTTGCACCTTAGATATGCAACCAGCTGGGATGTACAAAAGCTTAACGTGAGGGTAGGTGGTTGTCACCCAGTCACACATCTCCTCGGTGCGCTACAGCCCCCACATGTCTAAGAGCAATAAGAGTTTGGTTTTCCTCACATTTCTTTGTTTTTCCTCACACGTTGTACCAAGGGTGCAAAATGTTCCTAAACCACCTCCTTGTCACCTCAGCAGTAGCCCAATGATTGTGTGTTTGCCTGAAATCCCAAAACAAATCATCCACCGCAGATTGTGCAATGGTCCAATTGGTTGGACACTGCTTTTCTTGCCTGTGAAAACCACCTGCACGGGCAACATGTCTCCACCCATGCTAGATGCAACAACACACGTCAACATCCTCTTGCCATCGGCCCCTTGCACGCTGACATCCTGGCTTCCTTTTGGGGCGTAGGTCATGGAACCCGTAGGCACGATGTTGACCCCGCTCTGGTTGGCGTTGACCAAAAAGCCAACATCAATCTTGTAGAAACCGATTGCAGCAGCCACGCGCTTTAGGAACCGTTCCACCCGCAAAAAAGCGTTCTCTAGTCTAGAGTCAAACCAGGCCAGGCTATAGCAAAAGATTGGAATGGACGAGGAGGGAAGGAAGGGTCACCTGGTCTGTCCAGTCTGATGACACGCGCTGGGGAGCCGTCTTGGCACGGCGCCATGACATGTTCAGATGGCCGCGCAACAGGTTTTTTACCCATGAGCGTGAGAATTCAATGGGGCCTCCATTCTCCTTAAGCTCCTCTGGACAGGCATCTTTGACATGGCGAAGGACAATGCCCTGTACCATGATGCTGCTTAGGACAGCACCACGCTCGCGTCTCTGCTTGATTTCGGCGCAAATCCGGTCAAAGAGCTCAGGATGCTGGTCGCAAAGAGGATTTTGGTCCTCTCTTACGACCACCGCCCTTGACGGGTGCCTTCACGGGATCCTTGGGTGAAATAGCCACACGAGCCTTGACTTCATCGCGCAACTCTTCGCCTCCAGCCTTGCACCATGTGTCGAGCGTGCTGGCCTTGAGTTCATCATAAGGACTTGTTCCACTAGGGCCTTGCCATGCAGCTTTCATAAAAATGACGACGTCGTAGTGTGAGTATTGGGATTGAATAGCGGCATCAATGATCGCGAAGTTACCTGCCACAATCCAGCCGCTTCAGCTGCAACTTTGTTGGAGCGGACGTTGTTGGAGTCCTTAGCATCACTTGGCGAAGCAGCTCTGGCCCACACCCGATGCGACGGCTTCTCCCACCGATGTTCGTGCATGTTGGTGGAGGAAGCTTCACAAATCGCTCGGCGTCCTCCTAAACTTGGGCCAGCCACTCTTCTTGGCTGCACGTTGGAAAGAAAGACTTGAGGGTGACATTGAAAGCAGCAGCTTCGCTCAATTGAGCCATCGTTTGCACTTGCACAGCACCAAGGTTCGGAGTGCGAAAGCTTCTGGGGGGGGGG
>SZWC01015955.1:7952-41023 GCA_023375785.1 Penium margaritaceum | reverse complement strand
GTGTCTGGCCTGACGGCCACGAGATCAGCTGCTGCGTCACAGGCGATATGGAACTCGCGAGTGACCAGGTCGTGCCCTATGGGGCATGCTGGGTGTACCTCTGAAAGCTCAGTGCGGACACTCAGGCCTAAGGCCTTTGTGCCTGGATCACCGCTCGCAATGCTGCGAGAGGAACGTCTGGGTCCGGAACCCAACGCTTGCTGAGCTCCAGAATCCAGTGGTCGAAGGCGACCACCGGGCTCACGGGAGTAGCCTGAGGTCGAGGGGGGCACCTCAGGCGCAGGAACAGGTACGACCACAGGGACAGGTACGACCACAGCTGGTGAGGGCTGAGACGAGGCAGTCGGAGATGCCGTGCGCGGAGATGCGTGTGTGGGGGACACTGAGCTGGGGATGACAGCGGGCAAGGCTGGCCCGGACACTGAGACAGGAGTGTCAGCCGACGTAGAGACAGGAGTGGGCTGGGCTGGGTCAGACGCTGGAGCAGGGGTGCTAGTGGACACAGAGGGTGATGCAGGTGGAGGCGTGGGAGCAGCGGTACCTGTGGGGTGCGAAGCAGGCTGGACAGGTGGGATCTCTGGACCGACGGCAATGATAGCCGGATCATCAAGTGCAAGGGATCGAGAGGGGACTCGAGCGGACACATCAGCCTGGCAAGGAATGGTCGCTGGCGAAGAGGTCTCCCCCATCCGTCGAGGACCCTCACAGGAAGGGACATGAGATGCAGAAAGCGTTGTGATCGAAGTCAGATCACGGTATGTGAGTGACTCAAAAAACAGCGCGTCACGGGACTCAATGACATGACGGCGAGTGGGGTCCCAAAAGCGCCAGGCCTTCGACCGCGGGGAGATGCCGATGAAGGCACACAAGCGACCCCGAGGGGAGACCTTGGACCCCTGCTGGTCCTCGGTGTACCATACGGAGNGACCATGCGGGAGGCGGTTCCAGACCCAAGTCATGTAGGCAAAGCCCTCGAATGCGAAGGACTCCGGGAGACCGCACTCAGACTGCATGGCGCGGACCGCATCCTCCATGGTGCGGTTCCAGCGCTCAGATACACCGTTTTGCTGTGGGGTAGTAGGAGCGAAGACCTGGTGAAAAATGCCGTGCTCAGCAAAGAAGGAGTCCATCTCACCGAGGAACTCGCCGCCGCGATCCGAGCGAAAGGTATGTAGCGTGTGGTGAGACTGACGCCCAGCCATCACGAGCCAGAGCCGAACCGCAAGAGCGGCGTCGCTCTTCTGACGCAGACTGTAGACCCACCGCATCCGGGTGAAGTCATCGGTCAGCGTCAGAACATACCGGCCCCTCTCGGACAGCGACTCGACCGGGAGAGGACCAAGCAGGTCCGAGTGGACCAACTCGAGGGGCCTCGGCACTCGGGAACGCGAATCAGGGTAAGTGCACCGGTGCATCTTACCCTGAGTGAAAAACAGATAGTCGGTCTTGGGTGGTTTCTCGAAAGAAGCCACGTCAAGACGAAGAGCGGGCTGTGTTCGGATGAGCTTCAACACAGTGTCGGAGCCCACATGACACAGACGTCGGTGAAGCAACCGCTGGTGTTCCGGGGATAGAACACCAGTGACAAAAACACGACCAGAGGAGGTGGGAGAGCAAGGGGAGGAGGGCCGAGCAATGCGGTACAAATAATCGACGACTGAGGCACGCAAGACAATGCTACGGGTGTCAAGAGCAGTCACAATCGCTGAGTCAGCGGTATGCTCAACGGAGAGACCCATCAGAGTGCAGGCACGCACAGACAGCAAACTGAGCTCAAGATCAGGCACAAACAGCACGTCAGAGAGATACAGGGGGCCAGACGGACCATCAAAGCATACAACCCCAACACCGTGAACCGGTAAGGACTGACCAGAACCTGTACGAACTGAACGGACAGTCGTGACAGGACCAAGTACCACAAAGTCACTACGACGACACGTCATGTGGTGGGTGGCACCGGAATCAATGATCCAGGTGCCACCGGAGTCACGACTGGTGGACGTCACTGTACAACGAGCAATAGAACACTTGGCATCAGAGGGACGCTGAGCCGTCAGTGGGAAGGAACGACGTACATCACGAAGGTGAGACTCATGAACCCAGTCAGTGCAGTCAGGCCCATCATCATCACATGCGGACTGTGCTCCCCCACACGTGTCATCACGAGTCACGAGGACGGACGAACAAGCAGTCTGTGACCCACTCGACGATGACAACACACTCGCACCTCCCTGAAAGCGAAGCGCCAGAAGATGACGAAGCTTGGCGATGGTGCGGTCACGTGGGTCTGGATCACTGCTGCTCGCCGGTGAGGATGCAGGAACAACTGCAGTCGTAGTCACCGCGCGTCCAGAGGAGTGTGCGGTCAATGTGCCGGACGCGGTGCGAGCGGCATGGGCAGCCTGAAGTCCGCGAGTGATGCGCTCCCAGTCGAGCGGCTATTGGCACTCGGTGTAGCGATGGGCACCTCCACAGTTGTAGCAGTGCACGGAACGGCCACTGCTACCACTGGATGACGACTGCTGCTGACCCGATCCTCGCTTCCTATTCTTCTTCTTCCCCTGGGCAGCTGCTGCAACGCCTTGCGTCTACGTGGGTGTAGACGGGGTCGAAGAGGAGGAGGAAGATGAGGTCGTGATGGAGGAAGGTGAGGGTGACTGCAGGAGGGAAGATGGTGGTGAGGCGAGGACTGCTACAGCGAGAGAAGTCTCCTGATGTGCTACTGCTGCCTCGCGGGCCGACGTCACCTGGAGGAAAAGCTGATGGGCCCACGGGAGCAGCTGCAGGGTGGCTGAGAAAGGCTCGAGAGCAGCGTCGCTGTACCGTGTGAATATGTCGGTGTACTCCACGCGAACTCCGAGCATGATCGTCCGAAGCACCCACAGCTGTGTGCCCCCTGAGGTCCCCAGACGCGTGTAGATACGCATGGCGCGTCGCCAGTAATCCGCTGCAGGCTCTGCTGGTCCCTGACGGAGAGAGTGAAAAGCACGAATGTGTGACGCACGCGTGGCGTGCGTCTCTGCAGCCAGTAGGGACAACGCCAGATCCCAGCCTCCACGAGGATCAGCTCCGGTGCCTGTTCCAGCCTCGCCAAGGAAGGGACGGAAGTCAACGACAGTCTCGCGTGGCATGGCGTAGAGAAGCCCTCGCATGGCCCGGGCTGCTGTCAGCACGTGTGCTGGATCTATAGACTGGTATGGGCTGTGGTAGTAAGGCCAAACTCCCGCAGAAGTGGCCCACACCTGAAACAAGATCTCCCAGCAGTCAAATCCATCCTCGCTGATGTACCGTGGAGGTGGTGCCTCAAAGTCCTTTGGCTGCCGCTCCGTGGGGAGAGCAGCCGCAGGCTGAGGAGGGCGAGTGACGGGAAAAACTCGTGGAAGGGGGTGATCACTGGGGAAGTCAGGTGACGGTCGTATCGGGGACACGGGTGGAGGTCGGATACNCGTCTGCAGCTGACGGAGGCGCTCCTGTAGAAGACGAATCTCCCGCTCCTGGGAGTCATCCTCAAAGCCTGGCATGAATGGCTCGTCATCAAGAAGGTCCTCAGGTGGTGGGGAGACCACACCAGGAGGTGAAGCGGGCGGGGCACCTGTCACGGGCACCTGAGCTGAGTGCTGGGCGAAGGCCGCAACGCCGGCAGCTCCCTCAGAAGTCCGCTGAGGAGCCGTGGACTGAGCGCGCAGGAGCTCAGTCAGCGTGCGGATCGCGTCAGTCTGCTCTCGCTGCAGACGACGCATCTCCTCCTGCTGGCTACGCAGGTCCTCAATGGCGTGCGAGCAAGGGCTCAATACCCCTGAAGAAGAGGAGGAGGGATCACCTGGTCCCTTGTCCTTGTCGTCGGGCGAACTCATGTCGCCGCTCACTATGGGACGGCAGGTCAAGTTTGCCGGATTTCAAAACCGTCTGGGTTTCTCGGAGAGTTGAAACGCTGGCAACTTTTGACTTTTCGGTTGAAAATTTGGCCAAGTGTAATGCTGACGTCAGCAAGTGGTTGCTGACGTCAGCACGACCTGATGACGTCAGCAACGAACAATGCTGACGTCAGCTCGTCCCGTCCCCCCCCCTTTTTTTTTCTTGTCACGGTTCTGCCGTTGCGCGGTGGTGCGCGGCAGCTCCGCGGAAGCTGCGCAGCAGCTTCCGCCTTCGCTGCTGCTGCAGCTACACTGTCAGCTGCAGCAGCAGCTGCGTAGCTGCGTGTGCAGCGGTGGCAGCGGCGGCTGCGCTGCTGCTGCACGCGGCGGCTGCTGCTGCTGCGCGCTGCAACTGCTGCTGGCTGCCGCCGCCGCGCGCTGCTGCTGGCTGCCGCCGCCGCGCGCTGCTGCTGGCTGCCGCCGCCGCACGCTGCTGCTGCTGCCACTGCTATGCTGCTGCTGCTTCCGCGACTGCCGCTTCTGCTGCTGTGCCGCTGCCGCTGCTGCGCTGCTGCTGCCGACGCCGTTGCTGGGCTGCTGCTGCCGCCGCTGTTGCCACGCTGCTGTGGCGGCCGCTGCTGCTGCGCGGCTGCCGCCGCCGCCTCTGCTGCTGCTGCTCTGCTACTGCGGCTGTGGGGGGGAAGTGGCGGCTGCACGCACCGCAGCCGCCACACACCTCTGCGTGGCGGTACGCGCTGCTGCTGCTGCCTCAGCAGCTGCAATCTCACGTGGTGGGTGGAGTGCGCGGACAGCGAACGGCCGTCTCCAACGGGTCCCAGAAGATCTGCTGCAGCGGTGACTCTCACTGTTGCTGCTCTGCTGCGTCTCTGCTGCGCAGCTCAGTGAGATCTGTCTCACTACTCTGATACCATGAGAAAGTGCATAGAAGCTTCCTAGCAACACAGCCGCTGATCGGGCGTCAGTGCCTAGTCAGACGGTGACGACAGTCACAGGTCGTACACACAACGGCAAGGGTTTTGCTAGGAGACACAAGTCAAAGTGTCAGAATGCTTCAATATAGCATATGCAAAGAGAAATGACAACTGACAGGTCCAGGGTATAAATACCTGCCGCAGCGCACGGCGGGTGTCGCACGCGGCAGTCCAAGAGCTGTCCTAAAACCGGCCCAAAACCACTGTTTTGGCCGTAACTCTGCGCACACATGTCAGAATCCTACGCCGTCTGAACCTAGACGTGCAGAATCAGAAGACGCACGCAACGACTGGTCACATGCATGCATCCATCGACTGACAGCGAGTATACAATGCAAAAACATGCAAATGGGCCTCATGCCCAGTCCGCGGAATGGCGCCTACAAGACGTAGAAGGCACAGCAAGGAGTCCCGGTGACATCTGGGGCTCTCGAAGAGTGGTCGGTCAGCTCCAGACGGGTAGTCCGCCGCCTGTCGTCGCGCCGGTGTCACCAGGGCCGCCTGGTCTATGTTGATGACCTTCTGATCGCGTCTCCGTTGGGCACGGCCGAGTGGTCTTACATCGCACCCACACACACAGAGCTCATGTTTGTTTTTGCATGGGCCTGCATGCCCTAAAATATTTCCAATTTGGTATCAGA
Organism: Penium margaritaceum; assembly: GCA_023375785.1. NCBI lineage: Eukaryota > Viridiplantae > Streptophyta > Zygnematophyceae > Desmidiales > Peniaceae > Penium > Penium margaritaceum. The sequence continues at coordinate 35,536 of SZWC01015955.1, read as the reverse complement.
GCACAGGGGGGCGTGTGAGCAACAGAAGCAGTAGCAGTGGGCGGAACGCAAAGAGAACGTGCCACGTGGCGCCACGCCGGCAGCAGCGTGAGGGAGTGCAAAACGACTGCACATGAACGCCAGAGGGGCGGTGAGCCGCGCACAGTAGCATTAGCGACTGCGGCCAGCACTAGCATTCGTAGCAGCTGTAGTAGCAGCAACCGCTTCGTGGCGCGGTAGCATCAGTAGCAACAGTTGCTGCAGCAGCGCATCAGCCGGTGCAGCAGCGCCGTTACTAGGAGCGGCACATATCAGTAGCAACAGCCACTGTAATAGCAGCGGCAGTAGCAACAGCGTGCAGTAGTAAGCAACAGCGGCGGCAGCAGCAAGCGGCAGCCGTAGCAGCAGCAAGCAGTAGCAGCAGTTGCTACGCAATTTAGCAACAGTAGTAGCAGCAGCAACAGTTGCTGCATAGTTTAGCAACAGCAGTAGCAGCAGAGGCAATAGTAGCAGTAGCGGTGGCACCATCAAGCAGCAGTAGCAGCAGCAGCAGCGGCGGAAGTAGCACCAACAACAACTGCACCCGACGCTATAGCTGCTGTTGCAGGAGGGCCTCGTAGCCCTCCTGTGAGGGCCCCCGCCCCCTCGGAGGGGCCCCCTCGACCCCCATCAGGGGGCCTCTACGAGGAGGGGCCCGTCGGACCCTTTAGGCCCCCTCCCCTCCTTTCGAGGGGGCTCTCGGAGGGCCCTGTTGAGCCCCTCTGAGGGGCCCCTTGGAGGGGCCCGTCGGCTCCGTCGGCCGATGGACGGAGGGAGGGGCGGACCACCCCCCCCGTCCCTTGCCACCTCACTCACTCGCTCCCTCGTCTCATAGCAGTAGCACAGGCTGTTGCTACTGCTATGTGCTGCTCCTAGTGACGGCGCTGTTACACCGGCTGATGCGTTGTTGTAGCAACTGTTGCTACTGCTGCTGCCGGGCCGCGAAGCGGTTGCTGCTACTACAACTGCTGTGAATGCTAGTGCTGGCAGCCTTGACAGCAGCAGCATTAGTAGCCATAGTTAGTCAGACTCTAGTCTACGGGCGTGCTGTGGTAGTGTACCTCGTCCCTTCTGGTCACGTTTGCTGACCTGGACGTCGTGACCTCCAGGAGTGACAGTACCTACTGGCCTCATTCTCTCCCGTGGCTTGGTATTTACCACCGGGAGTAGGTGCCCTCGGTATGTATCCATCGTCCAGGGCACGAGATGAGTGCGCGGCCATCTGAGCAGGTGCCCTGCGCGTTCGCCTGTTACTACTGTGGTGATGGACGTCATGGTTGGCGTCACTGTTGGATGCGACCTCCCGACTGGCATCCACCTTGGCTACAGCCTCGTCCGGGCCTGCGTCCTCCATAGCATATGGATCTGCCGGCGAGATCTCCTAGCTGGACCCCTGGCGAGCATATTCGCCGAGATCCACGGCCTGCGGTAGACGGTGCAGCGGCTTTGTGACCTCGTCGTCACTGAGCGTGCTTCTGCTATTCGTTTTTCAATGGCCTCTTCGATCACATCTCTTCTCCTCCTCCTTCGTCATCCGATGGTGTTCCTTCAGCTCCACCTGCCAGCGAGTCCCAGGCTGCCACCATCCTTTTGATCCTCCACTCTGCTCCGACCACGATGCCATCTCGTGATGACATGTCTTCATGTAGTCGTTTCAGTCGAGTGACTTCGTGACGTCGACGTCAGCGCTCCACATGACGTGCTTGCGCCAGTTTTGATACATCCTCTACTTCCTCGACCTCCATTGCTATACCTGTCGAGGGGGAGCGTGGCCACAACGAATTGCCTGATGTGACGGTAGCAACAGGTTCCACACTCGCGCCAGGCCATGGTGCCCGAGCGTCAGCTCCGGCAGACTTAGATGATACAGTGACATCACATGGCGTGGAGTCCGACCCCGACATGGCGTTCATAGTGAAGAGTTGCCTTTCATCATCCGGGTTGGATCCAGATCTTCCATAGCAATAGGTGACATCAGGAGGAGCGCAGGCATAGTGTCCCTGGATGGTGCCACTCGCGGCTCCGACCGGTGGAGGCGCAGGGGTGGCACATGAGTCTCGTACGGATTGAGATGCATCTACCATACTTTTTAGGGAGAGTGTGCAGCAGACTCACACCAGTATGGCAGATGGTGGGGTACTTGGGATGTGCATGTCATTGAGTTTGACATCTAAGCTAGGGCATCAGTTGGACATTCTGCAGCAGCAGGTTGCATCAGGAGGAGTGCAGGGCCTGCGTGCCATGGCGGTGCCACTTGCAACTCCGACCGATAGGGGCCCGGCGGTGGCACAGGAGTCCCGTGCGGATCAGGATGTCCCACACGGATTTCCAAGGGCGTTGGCGTACGAGATTCACACCAGTACGACAGTATTCGCAGTGCATGAGCAGAGTCGACCAGTTAGTCTTTTGGAGGTTGAGGCATTCTTGAGAGCAGCAGTTGCGAGAGGTGTCACTGGGACACGTGCTGCAGCAGACTCATCAGGCTTCACCGTGTCATTTGCGCTACCTAAGGACCAGCTTCTGCGTGAGGAGTCACCCATGTTCCTTGAGTCTCTGAGTTCCCGTACACACGACGGAGCAGCGACATAGATGACGGAGTCAGATGGTGGTCCTCACTCTATCATCGAGCAGGTGGCAGCGACTAGCCTTCCCGGCGAGACAGTGCGTCAACGCCAGCTACGCTTGTTCCTCGCCTTGACGGGCATTGTCGAGCCGGAGTCGTGCACACCTATGTCCACTACGGCGGCAGTCGAGGACTCTAGAGCAGATCCGTACACGCGGATGGAGTCACCTCACCTGCAAGAGATGAATTCTGCCCCCTCGTTTTCACCTGTTGGTGACCCTGTTGATCACATCGATGCTGAGAGTGGCAGTATCTGCACGGACGACATCTCCACATGCTCCACGGACTCTGACGACTTCTCCTTCTCCTTTTCTTTCTCTCTCGACATGTGATCACTCACTCGCATGACAAACAAAAGTTGTTACGTGGATGCGAAACCTGTAGCTGCATCCGATGTTCCAGCGTCTCAGCACATTGCAAGCTTGGTTGACCCCCAGGAGGATGCAGCAACACCAGTTCCATCGTCTTCAGCAGCAGAGATGCAGATGGCGCTGTACTCACGAGTTGTGTAGTCTGCATGTGCAGCCTCCAGTGAGGCAGAGTTTATCTTACACCAGATCGACATGGACCACCTCGACATGTCCGAGGCAGATCATGTTGATCTGCAGGAGCATGTAGTCATGCCACAGCGAGAGATGATGGCAGCGCGTGAGCGATTCTCAGAGGGGAGCATCACTGCTATCGGCAGGAGCCTTCAGCCAGTAGCATCTAACATACCCATACTCAGGGAGGATCTTGTACCAGCTCTGAGTATGACGTCTGTTGGAGACTCTGTTATAGGAGAGGTGAGCATGCCTTCGGCTTCCGCCATCCTCGCTCCTGTTGACCCCATCATCGCTCCTCCTTCTTCTACTACTACCATCACACACCTTCATCCACCCGACTCACCTGCCCCATCGTCATCTTCATCCAAGAGTGGTGATTCGGTTTGTAGCTCTAGCTCTCCTCTTCCGGCGGTATACCCTCGTGCCTCAGGGTGCTCTATCCCACCTCCGAGGCCAGCTCCACCACTTCATCCACGCTTGCATGCTACTCGCCCATTATCTTTCCTTCGTCGTACACAGATGCATTGCGGTAGAGCAGAGAGAGGAGAGACTATGAGTTGGGACCCTTGGCAGTCACGCGAGGGCTGGTACACTGTAGGTGATGCACATTCACGTGAGGAGTCGTAGCCGGAGACACCACTTTGTCTTTGAACTCAGGTGCCTACTCGCATGTGACAGGGGGAGCTATCTTAGCATGATGGACACACCACATGACTCATCGCCCAGGATCTGTTCAGTTACAAAATCAGCATCTCCATCGAGGACATCGCTGCCAGGTTCGTCTGCCTAAGGGGAGTGTTGTGTGGACCTCGACATGACGCGACGTCAAGGGAGATGCATGGCGAGGTCCATGCTCTGTTGTGAGCATCTACAGCATCCCGCATGTGGCTCATGCTACGTGCCTGCACAGGTGCATGTGGATGGTAGCACACTGTTGGTCGAGATCCGGACACTTGGTGCGTTGTACCAGTATCACGAGGAGACCATGTGATTGTGTGTCTTGGTGTGTGGCTTTACTATGTGTGGCATGTGCATGCAAGCTGGGTCGCTCTTAGTGGTCGAGACCCGGACACTTGGTGCATTGCACCCATGTTACGAGGAGATCCTCCCATGATCCTATGTTTGGATGTTGATACTATTGTGTTGGATTGCTCCTAGCGGTCGAGAACCGGGCCCTGGTACTGCCAGTGTCACGAGGAGACCATCTTGTTGTTTGACATGTGTATGATGTGCATTACACTGGTTTGTGTGCGTGTGCATCACTCCTCTCATGGTCGGGACCCAGACACTTGGTGGGTTGTGCCAGTGTCCATGGAGACCTTAGATGGATAGCAGATGTGTGTGTGTGTGTGTGTGTTTGTGAGTGTTCACTCATGCATACAATGGCTTGCCATACGCTATTGCTCCATGCCTTGGCTCACTTTCTTCTGGCGTTGACAGCCATGTCAGCCAGGGGAAGTGTTGGTTTTTGTGGCTTCCACCCGTCACGACCGACGCCGATAGATTACCCATATATCCACATTGGGGGTATATGGTGGAGGAGAGCGTGATGACACGACATGCCTTTGGAGTGTCTTGAGACTTCTCAGCACATATGACAGCACTGGCGAGTCACGTTTGATGTGTTCCGGCAGCCCTATTGGCTCGTCGGTAGCTAGGAGATTTTTCTCGGTGGGTTGAGATCCGCGCACCCGGTGGACTGTACCAGTGCGACGAGGAGACCCGATGGCTGTAGTAGGGCTTCTGATGTTCGGAAAGCCGTATGTGATGTCTGGACGCTGATTATGAGATTTCTTAGCATTGCTCGTATTTTCTCGGTGGTCGAGACCCGGGCATTCGGAGAGCTGTTCCGGTGCCTCGAGGAGACCACCGTTACTGTTATCATGGTGTTTGCAGTGTGTTCTCCCCGCTGACTCGTTTGGGTTTAGCGGGGGTGATGGGGCCCGGTGCGGCTAGCTGTCGGCGCCCCTATATAAGCCCGTTAGGGGCTCATTTGTACCTTCTCCGTGTTCTTTTACATTCAGCGTTCCAGACTTAGCCGAATTCTTGGCGTCTTGCATCGCACTCACACACAGAGCTCATGTTTGTTTTTGCATGGGCTTGCATGCCCTAAAATATTTCCAATTGCACCATACTAGAGGCGAATACACGCAAATCTGGCAGGCACAGTGACATCCATTGTTCTCTCCCCCCTTGCGCTAGTCCACTTGTTCGCGCAGTGGGAATGATGACCACAAGAATGTTGGACAATGATGTGCTTCAAAATGAAGTCTGCAAGCTTGTGTTCAATTGAGCTTAAGACGTATGCTGATGTTGGAGTTCAACTTCATGCATTTTTTGTTGTCCAGTGGTCTCACGCACATGCATCTATGGGGTCATGTCAGATTTTTCCGACCTGAGTGTAATGATGAACGGACCGTAGATAGCGAACAGGTAGAAGATGCGAGGCAAAACACAATTGAGAATTTGGGAGACGAGCAGTTTATGTTTAGCGGTAAGTGTACTTCGATGACAAGTGTCGGAATGATCGAACATATATATACAAGTGTCAAGTTACGAATGAGGCATAGTTGGGGTTGTTGAGTCCATTGTCGAACAACACATGTGCAGTCGCGTCGTGAGTGGCCGTATTTGAGAAGCTCCACCGAGAACTTGAGGGGCTTCGAGAATCAATGGAGAAGATGCGAGATTCATCTTCATAAATTTACATATGTAGGTTTTGCGCATCTCTCATTGTACTTTGTTGTTGTGTCCTCCCGGCTTGTGTACATCAGCGTGCAGACGACTGGTGATGAGACGCGATGCTACTGGAGTGTCGTCAAGTGGAGCCGACACACGCTAAGGCCTACACCGAGTTTGTTGGAGCCTCCTTCCAACGTGCTCAGCTCCATTGGCAGACCTCCTTGGCAGTCCTTCTGCCGGCAGTCTCTCTCGCTGCAAATGCTATCTACATACGTCTAGTGCTTGGTCTGACTGCACTGTTTCCTTCGCAGTGCCTTGGTTATGCATAGGGTCCAAGTTTCACATTTTCGGGCACTGTTGGTCCCAGGGACTAGAGTAGACGTCGATAGGGTTTAGGCGGCCATAAATATTGATTGCTATTTTTCTAGCTGATTTTGACTGCACGACTGCTTTTGCAGCGGCAGTATTATAGCATTGTCTAGTTTTCAAGCAAAACGGATGACACCCGGGTTTTGGGCTATCGGCTGTCTCGCAGGGCTCACCAAGAAAACCTTGCCTGCCAGAAAATGGTCTTCTTTCTGATTGGCTGGTAAGTTGAGTAACAAGTTCTACAGAACTGGGGAAGGAGGCAGAACTTGGAGGGGTCTCTCATTCTTGTTTATTCTTGAACCTTATTCAGTTCCTTCCACTTCCCAACTGCTTTCTGGCCCTAACACTGACACGCGCATCTGTGTGTAACAAACCCAGAGCACTTAGACTTAGATTATAAAGCAACAAATTGATTGGGCGGCTGACTAAGCAACGAGCGTGGATGCCTACACTTGCATCAACAACGCTGCTGCCCCATCTTGTTGCCTAGGAACTCTAGCTTAGTATCAGAGCTAGAGTGGAAGAGTGGCGTACAGTTGCCGGACAACGCTAGCGGACCCCAATACGCGCCAGTGTAGGGAAAACACTGCCTGATGTTTTCCAGTAGCATTGACCAGCCTGGTGGTGGCGTAAAAGATTTCCCCACGGCCACTGGTCTAGGGGAAATGTTGTCGGATTTTTTCGGTAGCATTGACCCTCACGCGTGACGCAAGGAGCTGAATGGCTAGTGACGTCACGCACCACGACGACAACGCACGTCGCGATGTCAACTAGGTGTGAGCGTGCTGTAATCAGCAATAGCAGCCTGGAGCAATAGTTGTAGCAACAGCTTGCAACAGTAGTGAGCAGTGGCAGCAGCAGCCAGCAGTAGCTAAGTGCAGCACGAACAACCAACAACAACTGCAACTCGCAACAGCTAGCAATAGCAGCAATCGGCAGCTCGTAACAGCAAGTAGCAGCGTGCTATAGTTTGCAGCAGTAGAAGCGACCTGCAACTCGGAGCAACAGCCTCAAACTGCAGCTCGCACCAGTGGCGAGCTACAGCTTGTAGTAGCAGCTACAGCTTGCAACAACGAGCAGTAGCAGTAGCGAGCAACGAGCTTAGGCCGTAGCAGTAGCAACTTGTAGTAACATAACAAGAACACAAAAAAAATGCACGGAGAAAAAAGATCATTACCCTTGGAGTAGCGGTGGGCAACAGCTGTAGCATGCAACAACAGCGTGCCGCAACATTAGCAACGTGTAGCAGCAACAGCAACGGGCAACAGTAGCGTATAGCAGCAGCGTACAATAGTAGCATAGAGCAGTGGTGTACAGTAGCAACAGTAGTAGCAACGTGCAGCTGCAGCGTGCATCAGAAGCAACAGTGTGCAGCTTTAGCACGCTATAGCCACAGCAATGACGTAGTCATGTCAACGTTGATGTCACTTCTGATGTCATTGCTGACGTCGCCACTGATGTCAACACCTGCATCAAGAGCAACGGCAACAAGAGCAGTGACGTCAGCAAACACTGGCTGACGTTAGCATTGACATCATTACTGACATCAGCACCTACAAAAGAAGGAGGCCAAAACAAAGATAACTAGGCTCACCATGGCAGAAAGCCCCAGCGGGACGGAGTCCCCCTCCTTAGGATGGGGACAGCCTTTTCTTCAGTAGCTGCAACAATTGCAACAACAACAGCAGCAGTATCAACAGCCGTAACAACAATAGTAGAAACAACAGCAATAGCAGCAGCAGCCGCAGCATAACCAACGCCTTGTAGGCTTTGTTGTCGGCCTTGTAAGCTCGACAGATGTGCTAACTGCTCTACACCAGCAACTTGAAACACTAACACAATAGCTAGAAACACCATAGCCGCCAACATATCTGCCGCAGCAGGAGTCGCAGCAACAACAGCAGTAGACGCAACAACAGCAGTAGACACAACAGTAGTAGTAGCGGCGTCAGCAGCCACCCTTCGTCCCACCTGGGCATGCAAGCCAAGAAATCTCCTACGCCACGCAATACCTAGCGCAACAACACACCTAGCGCCAGTAGCCGACAGTGACGTCAGTCCTAGGCCCCACTCTGGGTGCCGGTCGTAGGCCAAAGGACTTTGAAACCCCGCCGCTACCGCTCCAGGCTGGCGAGCAGTTCCAGAGCTGGGAGCTCAGCTTCCAAATCTGGACACAGGGTGAGGCCTGTGGCCCTACAATGTCCTGCCCTCCGACACCACTCAGGCCGACCAGGTAGATGACGCCGGTCGCGCCGTGCGTGCCCTCATCCCCATCACCCCTCCAGTTGCACGTCTTGCCCTCAAGACCTTCATCGGCAATTTCACCACTGGCAGCTTCCCTAACCCTCCAGCTGCCTGGCTCACACTTACGTGCCCCCATCGCCTCTCCAGCGAGACCGAAACCAGTTGCCTGCTCTGGGAGTTCAACTCCCTCCGTATGGGGGAGACCAAGACAGTCACCTCCTACTGGCAACACGCACAGGATATCTTACGCTACCTCAGAGACATTGCACCACCCCCTCTCTCTGCACTTCTGACCATCAGGCGCGGCGCTATCAACATTTTCTTCGACGTCTTCATTCATGACTTGGAGGAGGTTCTCGCCGCGATGGCCGCCTTGGGTACCCTCAGGCCCTGGGCATAGGAGATCTTCCTACCCATTGAGGAGGCTCATCAGGCGTCACGTATTCAGTGCAGTTAGTCCCTCGCATCTCTTGTTGTCGCCTCAGTGGCTGTTACCGTCCCCGCAGTAGGAGCGTCCTCCGCAGGCACATCCTTGTCCGACAAGAAGAAGTGCAAGAGCAAGAAGGGCAAGGGCCCACAGTAGCAGTCTAGCGGATCCTGTGGCGGCAACCTCGTCTCCCATGACTACGGCTAGTCAGGCCATGGGTGGTACACATGTCCACTCCCGACAAACCAGGCGCACGTCATCGCCACCATGCGTCACCATCGCGAGTCTCGCCTTGCCATCGCTGCCGTGACTGTTGCTGCTCCCACTACATCCGCGCCACCCGCGACAGCTCCACCGCCACCGGTGACAGTTCCATTGCCATATCACCCACAACTGCCCGCGTCCTTTCTTCCTCATACGACTCTAATGCAGTATCATCAGCAACCGTCCGCACCCGCTCCTCTGTCACCGGCACCTTCCTCCTTCCTTAACTCTAGTGCTGTCACACCGTAGTTGGTGTACTACGTCGGATCCTCCACCTGCAAGCGTCAGCTCGAGTAGTTTATCACACTCCAGCTCGGCCTTCCTTGCCCTCCTCCCCAGGGAGGTGCAAGTTGTGTCGTTGTTGGTTCACCTACACTACCCTATATGACATAGTCTATACTACGGTCGTGTCTTGTACCTTTGTCCGCCCTGTCCTCTGTCGTGCCCTCCCCACCTGCTTTGTTTTGTGATGATGTCACCTGGTTGGATGACTGGCAGCACCAGTTTGCACCCTCGTCCACCGTGTCTGTGTCCCTTCCTCACTGCCATGTGACTGCTCATGATTTGGCGACACCTGTCCAGGACGCTTTTGAGACTTGGATCATCGACTCTAGGGCCATCCATCACATGACGGCCTCACGCGAAGTCTTCAGTGTCCTTGGCCCCGTCAACGATGTTACCAGAGTTCGGACGGATTCTGGTAATGTCTTACCCATTTGTGGCGTCGGTGTCGTTCGCTTCCGTAGTCCTGTTGGCGATTTCTTTGTGACCGACGTCCTCTTCGTCCCTAGTCTTGAGCTCAACCTTCCGTCCGTCACCGCACTTGACCACATGAGCATGGACGTCCTACACTCCCGTGGTGTCGGCACTGTGTCGTCTGTCTGGTTGTTTCGTCCTGCATGCCACTGCCCGTGGTAACTTGTGGCACGTGCCATGCATGTCTGCACCTTCCTACATATCTTTGCCACCTGCCGAAATTGGCCATGTGTTTGTCACCAGTTCACTTCATCCACAACACACACGTCTCCTTCACCGTCGCCTTTGCCACGTCCACTTTGCTGCTATCAACAACATGCGTTGCACGCAACCAACCAAGGGTCTTGATCAAGACTCGTTTCCTGTGCCGTGTCCCACCGAGTGCATTGACTGTGCTCAGGGAAAGATACACCAATCTACCAATCCCTTGTTCGCCTCTATTGCGTCTGGACCCTTGGACTTAGTTCATTCTGATTTCATGGATCCCCTTTTGACAGACTTGTCGGGGGGAATGGACGTTACGACCTAACCTTCACTGACGACTACTCTCGCTACCGCTGGGTCTTTTATCTTCAACAAAAGAGCGATGTTGCCCCCACCATTCAAGACTGGCTGGTCCGTGTTGAGTGTGAGTGTGGTCGCCCTCTCCGCCTCTTCCGCTCTGATCGTGGTGGCGAGTTTATGGGGGAGACCACACTCTTCCTTCCATCTTGATGTGTCCATCACGAGACGTTGGCGCCGTTCACGCCAGACCAGAACAGTGTCTCTTAACGGTGGAACCGCACCATGGCTGACGCCATCCGCACCATGCGAGTCAATTCTGGTCTCTCCGATTGCTTTTACTTCAAAGCCATGACCTATATGACGTGGGTCTGGAATCAGATTCCTCACATACCACTTCCCGGGCAGTCCACACCATACGAGCACTGGTGCGGCGAGCGTGCCGACCTTTGCCCGACTCGTGTGTGGGGTTGCGTGGCCATCGTGTGGTTGCCTTTCCCACACCAGGACAGCAAGCTCAAACCTCACAGACAACCCTGCACCTTCCTTGACGTCTCGCGTCAGTCAAAGGCATGGCGCTTCTAGGATCCTGCTCGCCACTGCATAGTCGAGCCACAAGACGCCCTCGTCTTCCAAGACCTATTTCCTTGCAACCTCGTTTGCCCTGGCGCGTCGATGTTCCTCCCGTTGCATGGGGGAGTGATGGGTCTTTTCTCTGTCCAGTCGCGTCCTCGTGTCCCATCGTCTGCGCCCGTTGATCCTCTCGGGCTGGCTGTCCCGCCATTGTTTGCCAGCCCCTTAGGGCCGGCTCCCTTTTCCGTGTCAGCCAGCCCCTCTGGGCCGGCTCCCCCGTCCGCGTCCGCCAGCCGCTCCCGGCCGACTACCTCATCCGTGTCTGCCAGCCCCTCTGGACCGACTTCCCCACTCGTGTGCGCCAGCCCGTTAGGGCTGGTTGCCTCATCCGTGTCCGCTAGCCCCACTAGGCTTGCCTCATCCCGGTGTCTGCTAGCCCCTTAGAGCCGGCTGCTCCGTCCGTGTCAGCCACCTCCTCCGGGCCGGCTACCCCGTCCGAGTCTGCCACCTTCACCAGGCCGGCTGTCCTGTCCAAGTCTGCCACCTCCACCGGGCCGGCTGCCTTGTCAGTTTCGGTGCGCTACACACGTGGTCCGGGTGGGAGCCTCTGACTTAGGCTTACACTTAGTGTTCAGGCTGCCTCCTCGCGCCCTCTAGTGCCACGACCCCCTGTCAGTCCACAAGGCTCCATGCCTCCTGACAGACCCACTCCCACAGTCGTGAGTGGGGACCCTGGCACCAAGGCGCCTGGCCTGGCTACTTTTTCAGTCATCACCGACCTGCATCCGGTGTCGGCTTTGGGCTACGCCTTGCTCCATCAGGAGCACCAACGTGCCGTTGCGGACAGACTCATGCACTTGCTACCTCGGGCATGAGACGTACTTGCCCTCACTGGCCGTCCCATCGAGCGACCAGTGGACCCATCCACCCTACCAGAGGTCTAGGCATCTCTCAATACCATACACTGGGAGGCTGCATGTGCCAAGGAGCTTGCTGCCACACAGCAACATCAGGTCTACGAGCTTGTCGACCTTCGCCCTGGCCAAAAGGCCATCGGTGCCAGGTGGGTCCTCCGGCAAAAGTGGAAGCCAGACGGGTCACTGGACAAGTATAAGGCCTGTCTTACAGCCAAGGGGTTTGCTCAGGTCCTTGGGGTGGATTATGACTAGATCTTTACCCCGGTCGGTCGTTTCTTGACTAGCCGAGTGTTGTTCAGCCTGGTTGCCCAGCACGGATGGGAGCTGCATCAGATGGATGTGAGCAACGCCTTTCTTCATAGCTCTCTGGAAGGCAAGGAGATCTACATGGTGCAACCCCCAGGCTTCGATGATGGATCCGGCAAGGTCTAGAAGCTACAAAAGGCCCTTAACGGACCAAAGCAGTCACCGTGCTGCTAGAACTGGGAGACCAGTCACACGCTTCTTGGCCGCGGCCTCCTCCGCAACACTGTCAACCTCGCACTGTTTATTAGTCTGCGAGGCCAGCCCTTCGTTGTTGTCCTGGTCTATGCCGATGACCTACTCATCGTTTTGCTGGAGGCAGCTGCCATTCAACGGGCGAAGGACCTACTGCATGCTGCCTACGAGATGAAGGACCTCGGTTCAGCACGAGTATTTCTAGGCATGGAGCTTGAGCATGAATGCTCCATGGGCATCCTGCACGTCGATCAGGCACGTCCATACCCTGTCCGGGAGCTTCGCTAAGTACCTTCCCCTCGTGCCAAGAGCGTCCTCACCCATGTCACCCGATGGTCAGGCAATGCCAAGAGCCTTGACCCAGCCGTGGTGGGGGAGCCAGCCGATGTGACCACATACTTGCGTGTCATCGGGTCACTGATGTTCCTGGCGAGAATGACACGTTCAAACATTGCGTTCGCCGTCAACCTCCTGGCACAGTTCTCACAGGAGGCGCGTCACCTTCACTTCAAGGTAATGACCCGAGTACTGCACTATGTCGTCTTGACTCCACGGCAAGGCCTCATGTTCCGTCAACACCTGTTAGTTGTGGTGGCAGGCTACAACGACAGTGACTGGGCCGGCAGTCCGGACGGTAAGACTTGCACTGAGTCGATCTTTCTTGTTGGAGGCACAGTTGTATCCTGGCGTAGCAGAAAGCAAGAGTGCATTACACACATCATTGTTGAGGCTGAGTATGTGGCACTTGGTTCTGACGCGTGTGAGAGTGTGTGACTGCATTGTCTGTTGTCCGAGCTGCGTCAGTCAGTCCCTTACATCACGCTGCACTATGACAATGAGAGTGCGATGGCCATTGCTAACAATGACGACATGCATCACACTCGCATAAAGCATATCAATGTTGAGTATCACTTGACCAAGGCACTTAGGCATAACTTGTTCAAGAAGGCTGCGAGTGTGATTGGTGTGCGTCTGTGAGGTCCCCTCTCTTCCCTTCTCTCTTTCCCTACCCGCTTGGTCTGCGTGTTCTCTGCCCGTCCATGTGCACTACGCCTGTGAGTCATGGGGGAATGTTGGTTTTAAGGCATCTCTCATTGTACTCTATTGTTGTGTCCTAGAGGCTTGTGTACATCTACGTGTACACAACATACGACAAGACGCGACGCTACTAGAGTGTCGGCAAGTCGAGCCGACGCTCGCTGAGGCCTACACACAGTTTGCTGGAGCCACCTTCCAACGTGCTCCGCTCCATCGACAGACTTCCTCGGCAATCATGCCGTCGGCAGTTTCTCTCGCTGCATATGCTGTCTACACACGTCCACTGCTAGGTCTGACTGCACTGTTGCCTTTGCAGCGCCTTGTTATTCATAGGGTCCAAGTTTCATAGTTTTTGGGCACCATACCAGGGACTAGAGCAGGCGTCGCCAGGGTTTGGGCGGCCATAACTATGGATTACTATTTTTCTAGCTGATTCTAACCGCATTACTGGTCCAGTTTTCAGGCAAAATGGACGACACCCAGGTTTTGGGCTGTCGGTTGTCTGGCAGGGCTCACCGAGAAAGCCCTGCCTGCCAGAAAATGGTCTTTTTTCTGATTTTCTGGTGAGTTGAGTACCAGGTTCTACAGAGCTGGGGGGAGCTAGAACTTGGAGGGGTCTCTCATTCTTGTTTATTCTTGATCCTTATCCAGTAAAATCCAGTTCTCAGCTGCTTTCCGGTGCTAACACTGGCACGCACATCTCTCAGTAACAAACACAGAGCACTTAGACATAGATTCTAGAGCAGCAAACTGAGGGGGCAGCAAGCTGACTAAGCAATGAGCGTGGATGCCCGCACGTTGCATCAATAACGCTGCTGCCCCAACTTGCTGCCTAGGAATTCTAGCTTGATATGTCTCCATGCATCAAGAAGTTGACCAAAAGGTAATGATTCTTCTGTCCTGGATTCTTGAAAGTGGTTCAAGTTGTGACAAGATGCGAGAAGGTTGGTCGAAAGGCGAGGGCAGTTGGTCGAATTGCCCTCGACCATCTCAACAAAAATTGATGTCGCATCGTGCGGTGGGCTATTTGTGCAATGACAGAAGTACCCACTCCGAAAGATTAGGGACACGTGTACATTTGGTGTTTAACACTTTCCTCCTCCCTTGTAGTTGCGACGTCCTGGCGTGCATACCAATGTGGCACGGTCGCGACGGTAACATCCATCAATCAGGTGATCAACGTCTTGAAGGTTTTCCTAGGGTTCCCAACTATTGTGTACGGCGTTATAGCCGTGCCACTTGACAAGATATTCTATTGCTTTGCCACATCGGCGATGGCCGAGGATGTCCTCAATGATGTACTCTATGTCCTCATCCACTTGTAGAGGAGGTGGAGGTACATCCTTGCCAGGGAAGTTGTCCACGGGGTCTCGAGTGCTTGAGTTTGCTATCATAGAATACCGGATGAACTTGCATAGTGTCTGGGAGTTTGAGTTGTGCAAACATGGGGATTTTGATGTGCTTGATCTTTCTGGTCCCGACCATGGGGGTCTTAGCTTCGAACAGCCGGCTCTGCGGAGTTTGATGTTGGCCGAGCTGAGAAGGACTTTGTCGCCAGCAGCAAAAACATCCTCACTGTGATGTCCGTCGGTTGCTTGTTTCATCGTCATTTGTATCTTTGCAAGTGTCTGTCGTGTTTCATCCCAGATAGTGGAGAAGTCGAAATGTTGGATGTTAACCATGGGAATGTTACTCTGGCCGTGTAGTCCTCTTGGTGTGGCGAGAAGTTTGCCATACACCACTTCAAATGGAGTTTTACCAGGTGCGGTGGAGGTCACCAAATTGTATGCGATTTCGGCGGTCAAACGTTTTTGTGCCCAATCCGTCCCATGAGGTTTGCATAATGTTCGGAGAAGTTGTTTGAGCGTCTGATTGGTACACTCGGTTTGACTTGGTTTGAGGATGGAACGCCCTTGAAAGCTGGATCCGGCTGCCATGGCAAATCATCTGTTCACGCCAGAAACGGCTAGTGAATCGACCATCCCAGTTGCTTGTGATGGTTCTTGGCATGCCGTGTAGCCACACGATGTTGTTTAAAGACCGCCGCACGGTTCCCTCGATGCTGACGGTGGTTGTAGTTGGAGTAAAGTGAGATATTTTGGAAAACCTGTCAACAACCACGAGGATTACGTCACATCCCTTGGGTGTGACCGGTAGTCCTATGAAGAAGTCCGTGGAGATGTTGGTCCACTGTTCTGTTGGAATAGGAAGCGGTTGCAAAAGTCCGGGTGGCCGCGTGCTACGAGATTTTTGTCGCTGACACCTGTCGTAGGATTTGCAGAAGTTGGTCACATCGGATTGCATCTTGTCCCACCATTAGTGTTTGGCCAGCTTCTTCAGTGTCTTGTGTTCTCCGAAATGTCCACAGAGATAGGTGTCGTAACACTCTTCAAGTAGCATATTGTTGAGTTCATTGTTTGGGGGAACGACCACTTGGCGAGAGAATCGTCGCCGCCAATAAGGTGCGTCATACTAGAATTTTGCCTTGTCGTATCCGTTATGTTGGTTGTAGCCTCGTGTGAACAAGTGCTCGAGGTACGGATCTCGCTGCAGCTGTAGCATTGCTGCCTTAGCCATCGGAACCGGTCAACGGCTAAGGGCGTATGCTGGGTTTGTTTGCCCTGGCTGGTACTTGATATCGTACTCGACCCCGGATTTGAGGAACTCCATCCATCAGGTTTGACTTCCACTAAGGTTTGGTTGTGTCTTCAAACACTTTAACACATGGTGGTCGGTACATAAGATGCATCAGCAACATTCAAGATAGCATCGCCACGTATCATGACTGCCAGCATCTCCTTCTTGTGTATTTTGTAGTGGAGTTCCGGTTCTTGTAGTTTTTGTGACATGTATGCAACTGATGGTTCTCCGTTGCCATGGTCTTACAGGAGGACTACGCCGATGGTTCGGTCTGAGGCGCCCGTAGCCATGACGTAGTCGACCGTTGGATCTGCTAATCATAAGACTGGTGCGGAGGTCAGAACGATCCACAAATTGGTGAACGCTTCTTGTTCATTGTCTCCCCACCACCACTCATTCTCCTATCCAGTGAAGTCGTAGAGAGGCACTGGCATTTGGGCAGAATCATGTACGAAGCGCCGGTAGTAATTGCAGAAGCCCAGAAAACCTTGAACATCTAGAGCGTTGGTCAGCGTTGGCCAATCAATGACTGTTGCCACTTTTTTTGGATCCATGGTGATTCGTCCACCGTTGATGATGCAATCCAAAAACTTGATCGAACGGTGACCAAAGTCACACTTCAAGAGTTTTCTGAAAAGATTTCCTCTTTGTGAAACTCTCAGAACTTTTCAAAAATTTCCATCGTGCTCCTCCGGGTTACGGATGTACACCCCAATGTCATCGAGGTACACCATGACAACATCGTCAAGGTATGGGTAAACAATGTTGTTCATTGCCGCCATGAACATTGCCGAGGCATTTGCAATTCCGAATAACATTACGGTGAACTCAAAAATCCTGTAGCAAGTTCGGAACGTCGTCTTCTCAACATCGGTGTTTGCCACGTAAACATGGTGATAATTGCTATGTACGTCCATTTTGGTAAAAATTTGAGCCCTTCGTAGTTGGTCAAAACTTTCGTCAGCTCAGAGGAGAGGGTAGCGGTTCTTGATGGTAGCATCGTTCAACGCTGAGTAATCCACGGATGTAATGGGTCGAGTCTCCAGCTCCTGCCCTGAAGTCGTCGTCAGAGTTCGCAGAATGGCATTCTCAGTCCGCGTCAGGGGCTTACCTCCTTCGCAGGACTTAGGGGCAATCGTCATCAATGACGCATAGCAGGGAGAATAAAATATTTTGAGTCTCCGGAGGCCCATTTGTGTTTTCAGTATTATCCCTGGTTTTGGGACCCAAGCTGGGGTTTTTTACCTCAAACTCGTGTGTTTGGACAAGTTACTCCGTTATTTTACTGTCGAAGTTCATCGCAAACGAACTTTGATTTACGTTTTTGATGGTCTGGCGCAGAATTGTCGTGTGCGAGGCACGCATGCCTTTTTGTGCCAAGATTCTCGCACCTCTCTCGTCTCTCGTCCCTCGTCGCCCTCCCTCATCCTTGCTTTCTCGCTTGCAAAGAGGGTGGTTGGGGGTGAGGGCACGAGGCCATGAGGCATCGCCATCAAGGCCCTTGTAGCCCTCAGCCACCGATCGGGCTGAGGTAGCGATCAGCTGCTGGCGACTCGCTGACTGATGGCCGGCCGGTTGCTTGGCCGGCCGTCGGCCGTCCAGCCGGCCGGCAGCGAGCTTGCCGGCGGCCAGCAAAGTGTTGGACGCTGGCCAGCCCTCGCTGACGCGAGGGGTGGTGCGCAACCACCCCTCGCTGTAGCGAGGAGGGAGGGCCCAACCCGCCCTCCTGCTGCATTCCTCCCCACTTATCATGAACCGCCCCGGTTCATCAACAACAAGCAGGATTGTCAGTTAGTGAGTCATCAACATTGTGAAAGAAAACTGAATAATTTCAATCACCAGCTAAACATGAAAACGTGCATGGCACTTGGACCTAAAGTGCAGCTTGTCGGTCAGCATGGCTAGCGGCCTTCTCCCTTTAGGCTGGAGCGTTTGCACGACATCCATGTTGGGCGTCCCCAACCTCCTATGGGTGCTATCCATGAATGCCGCCATGCGAAAATGTTGTTCACTTTCTCCGTGTTTAGGTGGTGCTCCCTGACACGCGTTGATCCGTGCAAGATGCCAGCTTGCTCTAATACTTATTGACCACCCCAGTGGGTAACCGAGATTCGGGCTCCCACGAGTTATGTTCAGGTCCACACCCGACCCAATGAACGAGGTATTCCCTAACAACCTGCGACCAGAGAGTGTGCTCTCGGTGATGGAGTAGGTGAAGAACCTCGTATTGGCCATCGGTAGCAAGGACTACTGGTGGTGGCTCAACGGTTCCCACTGCCATGTATGAAGCCAACATGCTCACATGAAACACGTCATGTATCTTCATACTCGGCGGAAGCACCAATCGGTATGCCATAGGACCGATGCTTGCAACGATGGGAAACGACCAAATCCACTTTGGTAGAAGTTTTTGCACCCAAGGCGACTTCAACCAAAGATTCTTAGTGCTAAGCAACACTTTGTCACTAATGTCAAACAAGGCCTCACAGCGAATTTTGTCAGCATATGCCTTTTTTCATTACCGAGTTGCTTGAAGGTGACTCTTCGCCTCCTCTGACAAGGAGTCCATGCGCTCGGCAAAGGCTTGAGCAGAAAGAACCTGTCCTCTTGTACTCCCACTCTTCACCAACAAAGAGGGTACCACTGGATGCCAACCACTGTTCAACACAAACGGTGTGAACTGCGTAGACTCGTTTATCGAGTTATTCACCGCAAACTCTGCCAATACTAGGAATTTGTCCCAGTCATTCATGGCAGCATACACGTACATATAAATCATTTGTTCTAGAGTGCGGTTCATACAAACTGTTTGTCTGTCAGTTTGAGGATGAAACACTTTTGACACGTGCGACTCGCTGCCGAAGTACTCGTGCATCTTTTGTCAGAACTTACTAGCAAATTTTTGATCTCGATAGGAGATAAAGCACAGCAGTAAGTCGTGGTACTTTACGACATCCTCAAAGAAGAGACAAGCGGTCTCCTCTACATTCAGATCAATGGTTGTAGGAATGAAGTGTGTCATCTTCGTCAAAAGATCCATAACGACTAGTACTTCATCGTGGCCACAGGCCGTGTTGGGAAGACCAGTATTGAAGTCCATGCTGACGCACTCGAGTCCCAGGAATGGGAACATTTTGGAGGAGTCGAGCAGGCTTCTTGTTATTATCCTTATTCCAAAGACATGGGTCGCATGTCATGCAATAATTACGGACATCGACACTCCATCCTGGCCACAAATAGTGGTCCGAGAATCCTGTCCGGTGTTTTGAGGTCCCACATGACTTGCGACCGGTGGGTCGTGGAACTGGGAGATAATCTTTGCTCGAAGGTCTCCCAAATTTTGCACAACAAGTTTTTCTCCATTCCAGAAGATTCTTGCAGCCTCCACCAATCCGTAATTGTCCAAATTTTGAGAGTCTTGAAACAAAGAATCCACAAAGTATCCCATCTGGATCCTGTTCACAAAACTGTTGTAATGGATAATCTCTCGTGGTGGTTGCCGCACAGGTGCAGGGGGATCTGGTGTTTGAACTGTTGCTGTTCCAATGGCCATAAAACACCTACCGACCTTGATAGTTGCTTTTCTTTCCACAGGCTATCAGCTTAGTGGATCGGCCACATTGATGCATCCTGGCCTATATTCCTATGTGAACGAGAATCAGCCTAGGTATTCGCTCCAACGCGCCTGTCGTCTTGACAACTTCGGTTGTGTTTGGAGAATCACCAATGGGTTATGGTTGGTCATAACCGTCACTCCCCTTTAGCACCCTCGAGGTAGCAACGACACATGTTGAAAGTGTGTACTACCACAAGGAGCTCTTGATCCCTAATCGTGCACCGCGTTTCTGCAGGGATGAGCTTCTGGATGTCATACGCAAGTGGGTGACTGTTCTGCATGAGGACGGCTCCGAGTCCTACTACCGATGCATCACATTGAACCTCCTACGGTTACGATGGATCCTGAAGAGCTAGGACGGGCGCTATGGATAGAAGCTCTCTGACTTTGAGAAAAATGTTCTCGCAATCAGATGTCCATTCATAGTACACGTCTTTTTGCATGAGCCTAGTTAGCGGTGCTGCCAGGCTCGAATACCCTTGCATAAACCATCGAAAGTAGTTTGCAAGGCCGAGGAAGGACCGAATCTGCCCAAAATTTTCTGGGTGTGGCTAGTCTTAAACGGCTTGGACCTTTTGTGGGTCGACACGGATGCCGTCCTTGCCGACGATGTGTCCAAGGTATTCAAGCTCATCTTGTGTAAACTTGTACTTGCTCACTTTGACATAGAACTTCCATTGATTTGAGGAAAACCAGACTGTCGTCTAGGTAAATCAAGACAAATTGACCGAGTTGCTTGGCGAATGCTTAGTTCATTTCTCCTTGGAAGGTTGTCGGGGCATTTGTAAGCCCAAAACATAACACTCAAAACTAATAGTGTCCCATGTATGTTTGAAACATGGTTTTCAACACATCATCTTCCGTGATGCAGATTTGATGATACCCTTGAGACAAATCCAAGGACAAAAATATTTTTGCTCCTTGGAGTTGGTCAAAAAGGTCCTCAAGCCGAGTTTGTGATAAACACGGAATCTAGACGGCGGACGCCATAGCTCCCATGATTCACCTACTCGAGTCCACCTCTTGTGGGCACATGTGAATTCGACTAGTACTTTCTAGTCTTTAAATTTCACTGGGTCGAAATGGTCGACTAAAGGTGCCGTGAACGTGATTGAACTCATCGCTTTGAGGATATTTTCTTCAATCATCGTGTTACACAATTCTTGCACTGTGGTTGATGTCGTCACCACCAAGCATGTTCAGTCATGCATCTCTTCCGGTGATGCAAGATTTAGTGGGTAATGTCACCCAGCAAGTGCAGAATGAGGTTCAATGAGAGGGGCGAAAACAACGGAGAAATTTGAACTCGTCAAAAACTCAAAATTTTTGACATCCTCGTCTGAAAACATGAACCCATACTCGTGATTCAGTCTTACCCCTTAGTGGTCCCTACTAATGTCACTCAGGGGTGGGGAAAACCCGCCGCACGGACTTGTCCGTTACCACGGCGGGCCCATCGCCACGACCGCAACCCTGTCCATGGCCTTGTCTGCAGCCTCCTACTACATCCTCCCCATGAGGTGCTGCTACTGTGGCTAACGCCGCGGCCTCTTGTCCACCACCAGTAGCCTCGGGGCACTCTGCCTTGAAGTGTCCGGGTTGCATGCAGTTGTGGCACCATCCCTCACGAAAGGCCGTGTTATGACGCTTGCGGACCACCTGTAGCCCATCATTGTCGCGGCCACGCTTGTGGTTGGGGGGCTTTTTCCCACCAGTCTTCTGCCTAGGGGGTTTGCCGGCTGCTTCCCATTGAACCCGCCCCGCTGCCCGGCTGTCCCTCCAGCCTATGCAGCATCCATGCGTGCATCGTGGCCTTGCTGTGTACGCACTTGGATTGTGCATCCGAGTAGTGCTTCGAGTTTGCCAAAAAACTTTCCTCATGTAGTCTTACAATGACCTCCAGCTTGTCCAAGCTTGGCCCGTTGCGGTCGTGGTGGTCTTTTCCTTGAGCTTCTCGCTAGCAACACCATCGCGCAAGTACCTAGCAGAAAGCACTCAAGGTACTTGAAGGTTTGGATACCATCGCTCTCAGTGAAGCTTTCGGCTTCCTCAACGAGCGCAGTGAACTCGCTCAAGTAGGCCTCAAGAAAGTTACCCAGTTGCCTAATGTCCTTGATCTTGTGAAGGGCGCGTTGTGCCTCCTCATGTTGGGTACACTTTTTACGCATGATTGCACAGAAGGCTTCCCACGACATGGGCTACCACTCAAGGTGAGGCCTCTGCCCACTCCACTCCTTGACCACGTACTTGAAGAGCTTGTCTTCAAGCCACGTCTTGGCAAGGTCGCCGCACTAACTGAGTGGAGCCTTGTAGACACGTAGGATGTGCTCCATGCGGTTAAGCCAGTCGGTCAACTTCACGCCAATCTGGAAGATCTTTGTACTGTGGAGGAAGGACGTATTCGTGAACGGCTCCAAAGTTGTTGAGGTAGGCAACGGAATTAGCAACTGCGACGCGTTGCGCTTGCTACTGCATCCACACCTGGGTCACGCTCTGCAACACCTTGTCGAGGTCGTTGCATTGGCGGCTTGCCTCATGGGTGGCTATGCGCTGCAGCTGGCGATCACGATCCAGGTCCGTGATGCTCTGCCCGACATGGGCCAGCAGGTTGGCAAAAGCGAACTTGAGCTCTGATGTCGTCAGAGCATCGGCGATAGCTTCCAGGCCTTGCATTGTCCATGCACCTTTATCCACTATAGGAGGGTATGGTTCACGTACACGCCTCCCAAGAGTTCCACGTTCCAGAGGAGGCTGTCGTAAGTGACGATGCTTGAGTGGGTGCTACCCTACCCCATTGTGGCCACATCATAGGAAGGGGGGTCCGCCCCTACTCCTACGAGTGGTGCCGTACCTCCATCGTTGGTGGTGATCCTTAGTCGACCCCCCACCTCAGTAGCAAACTCAGCAAGCTTGTGGCGGTCATCGCAAATTGCCTTTGCGGTGATATCGTCCAGCTCGTTCTCACCGGAACTTCCCGCGTGGTTGCTTTTGACGCCTCTGCTACTCTCTGCAGCCTCGCTGCCGTCGATAGCTTCAGGCGATGTGACGAGCGCCTTGCCCTTCTTGAGAAATCGGCCCGAGTTTGCTGCATGATGATGGCAATGACCGCGATCCTCATCGCCTTCGCCATCGGCGTCGTGCTCTTCGTCGGGGTCCCTCTTTGGGAGATCCTCCTCCATTGTGTCCATTGTTGCGTGGGGATTGCCCACATGCGCGTCAACGTTGTCGGCGAGTACTTTTCTGGCCTCCGCACGCTTCTTGGTGTCGTCGAGGTTGGTGTCGGTTGCCTTCGGTGGTACTGTTGCCTTTGGTTTGGCAACCGTGCTTGAAGCAGAGGCTCCCAAAACTTGGAGTTCGCTGAGGGCGTGTGGTGAGGCTGTCACCACCTTGCCCTTGTTGGTCCTCGACGGTCGGATGCTTGCCATCTCGTTGCCCGTGCAACTAGCACATGAAAACCGTTGTGGGGATTACCCCACAACTTCGAGGAGCGATCACATCCCATAATCTCCTTGCTCTCACGATATGTGAGGCAATTGTAAATTTAACTTCTCTTTTCCTAGGCCGCCATGTCGGCTCAAGGGCGTGGATTTTGAAAACTAGTCTTCCTAAGCCGCGACTCACGGAAAATGGTAGTGACTAGAATCTAGGAAAACAGAAAATTACAAGGCAGGGAAATGACAAGGGACCTGAGTGCCGCTCACAAAATGAGACTAAGCAGCATAAGGAGGAATTCTAAAAACTCCTAGCAACTCTTTTACTCTTCCTTCTACCTCCTTGTCTTCCTCTTGTCTTCTTGTCTTCCTTGTCCTTCTCTTCACGCTCCTTGACGCCTCTCGTGCTCTTGGACGATGTGTCCCTTGAGCCGGCGGTATTGGAGTGCGGTCAAAACCCTTCAAGGTGACACCCTTCTTTTTTGGGTGTTCTCAGGCCGTGAGAGTCCCTAATCTTGGAAAAGGGCGTTGTCCCAATTTTTGGATGAGGGAGGGAGCAAAGAGTTTTTAAAATGGGGAATATTTGGTGGTTTTGGGGGGTGCGAACTCCCCATCTCGTCCCACAAAAATCCTCGTAGTCCCCTAGAAGTGAGGAGAGGCTAGAAGGAAAGTAGAGATTTTCCCCACCTCTCCAACGCACTTTACGACACACCAATCTGTGAAGTATGGATGCCGAAGTCCCTTTTGTTGTTTCTACTACTGCTTGCAGCTGCCGGCTACATTTTATATGTGACGTAGCCGCCGTTTCCGTTGAACCCTTAGACACGGGGGTCGTCTGGCTCTGAGAACCACTGTAACAGGTCGAGTCTCCAGCTCCTGCTCTGAAGTCATCTTTGGAGTTTGCAGAATGGCATTCTCGGTCCACGTCAAGGGCTTACCTCCTTCACAGGACTGAGGGGCAAACGTCATCAACGACCCAGAGGAGGGAGACTCAAATACTTCAATTCCTCAGAGATCCCTTTCTGTTTTTAGTTTTACCCCTGGTTTTGGGACCCAAACTGGGGGTTTTTACCTCGAACTCGTGCGTTTTCACGAGTTATTCCATTATTTTATGGTCAAAGGTTGTCGCACACGAACTTCGATTTACGTTTTTTACGTTTTGGCACAAAATCGTTGCGTGTGAGGCACGCGGGTGATTTCACGCGAGGACTCTCGCACCTCTCTCGCCTCTCGTCCCTCATCTCCATTCCTTGTCCTCGCTCGCTCGCTTGCAAGGAGGGTGGACGGGGGCGAGGACACGAGGCCACGAAGTCACGCCCTCGAGGCCCTCGCGGCCCATCAGCCGCCAATCGGGCTGAGGCCGCGATCGACGGCTGGCGGCTGGCGGCTGGCCGGCTGGTGGCCGGCCGGTCGCTTGGCCGGCCGTCTAGCCGGCCGGTAGCGAGCTGGCCGGCGGCCAGCAAATTGCTGGCCACTAGCCAGCCCTCGCTGACGCGAGGGGTGGTGCGTAACCACCCCTGGCTTGAGCGAGGAGGGAGGGTCGAACCGGCCCTCCCACTACAACGGATATCCGCATTTCACCAGTTTCCTTTTTCATGAATAGCGCTGGTGCGGCATATGGTGACGTGGATGGACAAATGAACTTGTCACCAACCATCTTGTTGAGCTGCTTTTTCAGCTCAGCCAGCTCGTGATCGCTCATTTGATAGGTCCCTCAAAATGTGGTTCAACTGTCCGGTTTCAGCATTATGTGATGGTCGATGTCTTGTTGAGGCGGTTGGGTTTTTGGGAGTTCGTTGATGTGCGCAAACTCTTGGATGAGTGGTGCAAATCCTTGGTTACCATCGCCAACTTTGTTGATGCCGATGACACCGATGAGGCTGATGAGGCCAAAGAGAGTGATGAGTTAGTTGCTGCCACTTTCGATTCCTCCATTGGATCAAGATGCACAAACCACACACGAGCTCCTCGTTGTATACAGTGTTTGGCCACATTGAGCAATATCGGCTACACAAGATGCCGCCTTTTGGCTACAAGGGATTCCTCTACTGCTTCAACCTCTTCTGCTTACACTATCATCTTCCTTCCCACGCGTGGAAGTTGTTGCTTTGCGCCGTCGATTTCTACATCAACGTTGTCGCTGTTCCAATCAACCTCTGGATTTTGTCAGTATTGGAAATCTCATGCAAGAATGATTTTGTGGTCACTAATTGGACAGGACCTCCAGGCCGTTACATCTCGTAGATATCCCACTTGTAGCCATAGTGGTTCTCGGAGTCTCCGTATTTACAATCTCCCATTGACGGTTTTTCCTTAAAACACCCCTGGTTTGGTCAGCAAACCCAGCTTGCAAACTATGTCATTACTTACGAAACTGTGAGAAGCTCCTCTATCCAATAGTGTCGGTATCATTATGCGACTTTTGCTTCCTCAGGGTTCCTCTTTTAGCAGTATCACTTGTTGGTCATCCTCGTACCCCTCGTCGAGCTTCACCATCTAAGAAACCCTCTTCAGTGTCGAAGGCCATTAAGATGGACGATCGTTTGGTGAAAATCACTTTTCACAGACAAGAATCGCGCCTTTCACTCCTACCCTTTGCTATTCTTTGACTCGTTTTTTAACTTCTTCTCCCCCTTTTTGGCGTGCTGTTTACTCCTGCAGTTGCAAGCGATGTGCGGGAATTTTTTGTAGTTACAACAGGTGCAAGTGTCTCTCTGGTCGATGACATCCACTTCCATTGGAGTCGAGGAGTTCCCTGACCTGCCTTTTCCTTTTGCACAACAATTGTGGTTGGAAGGTCGCCCGCCATAGGATTCCTGGATCCGAGTGTTGTAGTTGTCATTGTCGATTCTTTCTAATGATGCGATCATCTGTGGTATGTCATTTTTCATGCCAAAATTGGCAATCATTCATCGGATGTCTTGTTCGAGGGCATTGTTATAGTGAAAAAACAGCTCGTCAGGGGCGATATCTACACCAGTGATGATCTTGAAAAATCTCTACGTATACCCTGCCACGCTAGACGACTGACGGAGACGTTGGAGCTTGTACCAAGTATCAAAATTCTCGTTCGGTCGTCTAAATCATACAAGCATTGCACGTGAGAACTCGTTCCAGTCGGTTGGTGGTGTCAGCACGTCTTGCCATTGCGGGTTGATCTGCTCCAAGGGTAGAACACCTGCGGTTGGTGATATGAGAGTGGTGCCGTTGGTCGTCAATGAGGTCCCGCTGGTCTCCTGCGGCAGCTGAATGGCCTTCAGATCAGACCAATAACTTAGTGCCGTGCTACGCAAAAGCGCGGCCGCGAGGTCAATCTTCTTTCAATCGTCATTGACCCCAGCAGCAATGAAGTGCACCTCTAGACTTGTTAGGCACATCCAAACCGATGGCCCCTTAGAATTTGTAAGGTCTAATGGTTTGTAAGTGGTCGGGAAAATCTTGGGTTCGCTCAAGAGTTGGGTATTCCTTTTGACGAGCACCGCCTCTTGTGGACTTGCGTTGCGAAGAGCCTCCATTGCAGTGTTGAGGGTTTGGAGCAGATGGCTGTTGACCCCTTTGAATGCAGAGATATGATTTGTTAGTTCCTCGTTGACCCGCGCTTGTCATCCAGTGCCACTTGTTGTTCTTGTTGCCGTTGTCGAGGCTGTCGGTAGGGACGAATGGTTTACTACCGTTGGATCCGTGACCGGATTGGTCGTCGGAGTTGTAGGGGTTTATCTAGCTGCCCCATAGCCTGCCACGCCAGTGTTCTCTACCGCTTCAGGGTTTGATGTCGCTTCAGGGTTTGCGTGCATAGGCACGTTCTGCTCCTCTATGGCCAAAGTCGTCGCTGAAGACCCGCTGCTGGTCGTCGGATGCACTCACTCGCTTCCTTAGGTCTACGAAGCCTTGACATGTGAGATGCGCTGACATCTTGTGCGAGGTAGTCATCCGGATGGGTAAAGTAATTAGATGCCTCTCCAGCACCGCTGCACTGTGATACCAAGTGTTATGCCGGACGGAGCGTAGATGGTGAACAGGTAGAAGTTGCAAGACAGAACTGGATTGAGAGTTTCGGACACGAGCAGTTTACAATTAGCGGTAAGTGTACTTTGATGAAAACTTCAAAATGATCAAACATATAACTACAAGTGTCGAGTTATGTATGAGGAATAGTTGGGATTGTTGGATCTATTGTCGAGCGACGTGTGTGGAGTCGCATCGTGAGTGTTCGTATTTGAGAAGCTTCGTCGAGAACTTGGGGGGCTTTGAGGATGGACGGTGAAGATGTGAGATGCATCTTTACAAATCTAGATATGCCTCGATGCATCGAGAAGTCAACCGAAAGGTCGTGATAACTCTGTCGTGGATTGTTGAAAGTGGTTGAAGTTGTCAGAAAATGCGAGAAGGTTTTTTGGAAGGCAAGGGCAGGTGGCCAAATCGCCCTCGACCTTCACAGTGAA
>SZWC01015954.1:25008-44707 GCA_023375785.1 Penium margaritaceum | reverse complement strand
ACCATCAAATCAAGCTAAATCCGGTCAGCCAACCCATTGTTTGAGGTGTCTATCAGATGAGCGACCATGAACTGACCAAGTTGAAAAAACAACTCGAAGAGATGCTCGGTCAGGGATTCATCCGCTCGTCCACGTCACCATACGCCACAGCAGTACTGTTTGTAAATAGGAAAACTGGCAAGATGCGGATGTGCGTGAATTACAGGGCGTTGATGGAGGCTAATATCAAGAACCGCTAGCCTCTCTTCCGTGCCGTTGAACTTTTGACCAAATTCAAGGAGCTCACATTTTCACCAAAATTGACCTATGTAGCGGTTATCACCAAATCCGTGTGCCACACACCGACATCGAGAAGACGGCGTTCTGGCACGACGTACCTTATTGGCAACGAATATTCACTTGCCTGGTTCTCGTACCTCCGAACGACAAACTTTGTTGCATGGTGCTCGAGGAGCACCATGAAACCGATCCAAGTGGACATTTTGGAGAGGAAAAGACATTGAAGAAGCTAACAAAGCACTACTTGTGGGGAGAAATGCAAACCGACATGGCCAACTTCTACAATTACGTGACATGTGTCAGCGACAAAAATCCCGTCACATGCGGCCAACCAAACTTCTGCAGCCGCTCCCCATTCCGGAGGAACAATGGACTGAAATCTTCATGGACTTCGTCACAGGATTACGTGTCACACCCAAGGGGTATGATGCAATCCTTGTGGTTGTCGACAGGTTTTCCGAAATTTCCCACTTCATCCCGACGACGACCAATGGTAAAACTCGTTTGAAGTGGTGTATGGCAAGCTTCCCAACACACCAGCCGGACTTTATAGCCAGAGCAACATTCCCACGGTCAACATCTAAAGCCGCAGATTCGCCACCATTTTGGATGAAGCATGGCAGACGCTCGCAAAGACACAAGCGTTGATGAAGAAAGCAGCCGACCGACATTGCCGCGGCAATATGTTCACCGATAGTGACACGGTTCTCCTAAACTTAGCAAAGTAAAGTCCGTGGAGCTGACTATTCCAAAATACAACCCCGATGGTTGGGACTGTCTGAGATTGAGTGCTTGCAATTCCCCGTGGTTGCACAACTCAAACTCCATGGCACTATGCAAGTTCATCCAGTGCTCCATATGTGTAGACTCAAGCACTACCGGGACATAGGCGAGAATGTCCCCAGCACAAATGTGCCTCCCTTCATCCTATACAAGTAGACGAGGACATGGAGTACGTCATCGAGGAAATCCTTTGCCATTGATGACATTGCAAAACAGCATAATATCTTGTTAAGTGGCATGGCTACGATGCTGCGCATAACACTTGGGAACCCTATGACAATCTCTGCGACGTCGATCATGTGATCGACGGGTATGACTATAGTCACCGGGCTACATCTGTACGTGCACCGGGACGTTGCGGTTTAAATGGGACAAAGTGTTACGTACCAGACGTACACGAGTCCGTAATCCTTTGGAGTGGATATTTCTGTCATTACACAAGTAGCCCAATGCGCGCCGAGACCTCAATTTTCGCTCCGACGAGCGAGGGAAATTCGCTTAGTCGAAATGGAGCACTCAATGCAACTACGTCGGAACTAAGATGCAAGAAGGACACATCTATGATGCAAATAAGGCATAACTAGGTTACAATTATGGCGCAAGAAGGGTGCAACAAGGGTGCAACTAGGGCGCAACTAGGGCTCAAGAAGGGCGTATTGAGGATACAATAATGACATATCTAGAGTACATATAGGACGCAAGAAGGGTGCACCTAGGATACAACTAAGGCGTAACTAGGGGGTAACTTGGACGCAAGAAGGACGCAACCAGGGTGCAACTAGGGTGTAACTAGGGTGCCACTAAGGCACAACTATGGCAAACTAGGGTGCAACTAGGGTACAAGTAGGGCACAAGAAGGGACAAACTAGGATATAACTAAGGCACAAAAGGGCGAAACTCAGATTCAAGAAGGGTACAACTAGGACGTAACTAGGATATAACTAAGCTATAACTAGGACGTAGCTAAGGTGCAAGAAGGACACAAGCTGAGCACAACCACAGTGCAAGTAGGGCGCACGTAGGGCACAACTGGGATGGAGTTAGGGCGCAAGTAAGGCGTACCTAGGTCGCAAGGAGGGCAGAACAAGGGTGCAACAAGGGTGTAATTAAGGCGCACATAGGGTTCAACTAGGGTGCAAGAAGGGTGAAAGTAGGGAGTAACTAGGGCGCAAATAGAACACAACGAGGACGCAACTAGGGTGCAAGAAGGATGCAACTACGCAAATAGGATACAACTGGGAAAAAAATAGGGTGAAACAAGGACGCAACTAGGGTACAACTAGAGCGTAAGATGGGTGCTACTAGGGCACAACTAGAGTGCAACTAGGGTGCAACTATTGCATAATCTAGGCACAACTAGGGCACAAGAAGGGCGCAACAATGGCGCAGGAAGGGCATGACCAGGGCGTGACTAGGACATCACCAGGGTGCAACTAGTGCGTAACGAAGGACACAACTAGGATGTAAATAGAGCGTAACATGGGAGCAACTAGGGTGAAACTAGGATGGAAGAAGGGTAAAACTATGGCACAACTAGGGCACAGCTGGGGCACAACTAGGATGAAACTAGGGTGCAACTAGGATACAACTAGGGCACAAGAAGGGCACAACCATGACACAACCAGAGTGCAACTAGGATGCAATTAGGGAGTGATAAGGGTGCAAGAAGGTCGCAACAAGGGTGCAACAAGTGAGCAAATAGGATGTCACTAGGACGCAATTAGGTTACAACAAAGGCGTAACTAGGGTGCAACTAGGGCGTAACTAGGAATAAACTATGTTGTAACAAGGGCGCAAGAAGGGCGTGACTAAGGAGCAATTAGGGCATAACTATAATGTAATTGGAACGAAAGTACAATGTAACTATATAAGCTATGACACAACTAGGACACTACTAGGATATAGTAAGGGCACAACTAGGACACAACTAGGACGCAACTAGGATGAAACAAGGGCACAACTAGTGTACAACTAGGGCATAACTAAGCTTGAGTTTCCCCTGCCTTGGAACAATAGGCCTCATTCACTCCTACCGTGGAACAAGAAGCCCGATTCATCCCTGCATTGCAAAAATAAGTCTCATTCGCCCCTTCTGCTTAGACGCGTGTACATGTTGACATCATCATTTTTGGCTCAACAATCACAAACTCTCTCATAGAGGGTCTGTGATTTTTCGAAGGTGGTTCGCGGGGAGTTTTCATGGGGGGTCCGAGACTCCCCATGCGTTGAAAGGGAACTTGTAGGGCCCCACTACCGTGGAGCCCGGCAGGTGCCTGTGCAAAAGTGAAACCCTAAAAACCAGGGTGTAATTAGGGGTTTATTTTTGTACGATGTTTATGTCAAACATGTGTTAAAATTTGAAGAAATGAAAAATATAACAAATGAGGAGTTTTAACTCCCATTCTTGGAGTGCCGGTGATTCTAGCTAACGAGCGCCGGCTGGAATCACCGGTCCTCCAAGACCCCCCACAGCCCTCTTCCCACTTGCCAGCCAATCGAGGCCCTCAATCGCGAGGGCCTCAATAGGCGGGCGGGTGTGTGTGTTGGTTGGCTACAAGGGGAGGGGGGTGACAAAGTGCCAGCCGGCATTTTTGGTCTGCAAATCCCAGTGTAACGGCGCTAGGCCATTTTGTGACTAACTGTATGACTAAACAAAAGCCCTCATTATCAAGTCAAAGACTGGACGGGGTCGTCATAGGGAAATTTTTGTAAACATGAATCATAAGAACCCTATCGTTCCACGTGGCAGTGCCATGTGGAACAGGACCCTAGCGGCGCTCTAATGGTGGAGGAGGAGTGACGCGATGGAATTGCCATAGCGACACTCCTCTCGTCCCACTTATGGATAGAAGGTATTTTCAGGGCTAGAGCCAAAATCGAACTCTAGCCCATGGAAATTTTCCGGTTCTTGACTCCTTGAGACCCTAGCCTTGAGTCCTTGAAACGTGGAGAACATATTCAAGGACCTTTTTTAATCCTAAAAATGGTATGTATGCTTCATTCCTCCCCCTTTGTTGCGAACCGTCCCAGTTCGCCTTTCACCATGGAGGTTTGAGTAACGCGTTCTTCAAGATGCAAACTATGCAACAACAAGCATGCATAAGAACACAGTAGTGAAATCTTGTTATCAACAACACTGTTTTGTCATGTTCACACAGAATCAACCACTCACCTGTACGGTTTTTACGATTGTGACTATCTGTGTACATCATTCTGTTCTGATCAAGCAATCCCTTGGATTTTGCCAAGACGAGGCACGTGGAACCTCTGTACGTTTGAACGCACGTGTTGGCATTCCTTCACGGAAGGCTCATCACACGTGTGTATCACCAGCATGGTCGATGTCGTTTGGGATGTACATTGTCAATGTTGTCTTGCCGGTTTGGAAGAGGGTACCTATAATGTATTTTCTCATATTCCGTGTGGTACATGTTGTGCAAGCTGTTGTTTTGTTATCTCCTCCCCCTTTGCAAGTAGCGTCCCTGCAAAAACTAAACGGGACATCCTTGCAAAAACCGTCCACGTCCATACAACAAAGCCATTTGTCTCTCGGACGGGATCTCTTCCAAGGGGTTGTTGCCGAGGTAGTACCTTCCTGCAACATTGTCAATACGTGCAATCCAAGATGCAGACATCAGTCCTCTCGGTTTGTAACCACGTGTTCATGATCACGCGTAGGTTTACAAGCACTCTTTCAGTACCTGTGGGTTGGTTGGCTGAACTCAACCAAGCTCCACTAAGCCCATGCAAGTCGCATGCTAGCTTTATCTTAGGGTTGGGAGGCACCAAGATCCTAAGACATGGTTGCTGAACACACTTGTTTTACCTTTCAAAGACTGCACTCATATTTGAAGGAGGCGGCATTGATCATTTGGCACACACAATTTTCGTCAACGTCCATCATTAGACACGACAATGCTCCGACCTAGATGCTCTTGGTTTCAACCATCATCCCCTCATCTCTGTCTGAAATGGGTACCATAGGCTGTCGTCCACGTCCCAACCAAAAGCTGGTTGGCTTTTAAATTGCAGAGTTGAGATGTATAGATCTCATTTTCGTGGAGTACGCCACGAGCAAAAGTGGTCATCATGTCGTTTCCACCGGTTGGGTGGAAAATCACAACGACTTATGGGCCTTTCAAGGTTACCCTTGCCGGTGTCAATTCCATGGCATGAGTGAACACTTGTGAATATCAAATGGTGATCCCATCACTGCAACAAATGGTTTATTATTCCCAATGTTTTCATGTGATCGACATGAAAGACAGAGTCATCTATACCAAGTATACGTCTAGGGAACAGATTTTCATTTGCATAAAATTGTTATGCATGTATGTCTCATTCATTCCGTACGGTTTGTACGGCTACACCAGGTACAGTGGTACGAGCGGAACCACCGGCCCACTGGACTGAAACTACAGTGTAACGTCGACGTTACACTGTAACGGGACGGACGGAATCCTAGCCCACTAGGCCAAGAATGTGGTGCAAATGGGTTGGAAATCCTTGCATTACTTCACCTTCCCATCCTCTTGCTGGATCATCCCAATTGGATTTTGAGGACCTTTATCGTTCTACATGACACTTGTAATGCCACCAGATTGAGCTACTTGAGACATCTTTGCCTATGCCGAGGCATTTGTCCATGGGTACCACCCAAACAGACGACAGTTGACAAACATTTGCAACTGAATGCCACATAAGTGTTAGGAATCAAGCCATTATACTTGTGCTCGGTGTTGGAAACAAAGGAACCGTTTCTAATACCGGCGGTTGTCAACCGCCTCACCTTGACCAATGAGGTCAATCAATCACCTGTCAACTACACTATAGTTGAAGGAAGTATCCATTCATGGATGAACACTCAATCTTTTCTCAGACTCCTATTACCTGGTTAAACCAGGTGGTTGTACTTAGAGACTTTTCTTTTACGAACGCTATCGGAGATAGTCTTTATTCCAACAAAATCAGTCGTGGTACACGTTCGTTGAGTGATTAGGCACAACCGGTGCCATGCGTTGCCTTTTGCATGATTGGAATTTGTCCATACGACTTCGTAAGAGCATTTCTTACATCAAGGATGGACTGTGATTTTGTGTACTCATTCATGAGATATATCAAGTTCTCCATCAAGTTTTGGTAAGGGAAATATTCCCTTAGCGTTCAATTGCAGGGAACCTTTTGAGTCAACATTTGGGTATGACACACTGGTCACCCTTGGTTGGTCTCGATGTTGACTTTGGCTCGTTCCATGGTCGATCGGGTCACGAAGATGGAGTTGCCAAAATTTGGCTGGAATAGATTTATGTGCTTAGATGACGTAGCATGGTCGTAGTCTGGGATACCATCCCGAGACCATGTTATATTGCCAACTATGTTGAAGTTAGCTGGTCTTCAAACTATGAGGTCGTCATAGTGTCATGGTAACACTTTGGTGGAAAGGAGCATCCGCATGCACCTTTACCACGAGATTTGCACAGTGGGAGAGTCCATGTCAATGACATTGGTTTGAGACACTCTCCTCTATCTTTTTCCATGATAGGTTTACTTGTCGAGTGAATAGAAGCTTAAGGTATCGCCTTCAGGATTCCATGTTTTTCGACTTTCGGTCGACTAAATTTGATGTTGTGGAGCATAATTTGACTTCTTGGACTACCATCCTATGATGTATCAAGTCATAGAGAGGGTAGGAAACCACTCTCTCCTCTTGGATATGTCCAGGGTTTTGAGAGGAGTTCGTCCTTCGTGAGATCGTAGTGCTTTTCTGAAATATTGATATTGGTTGGATAAAACATTTTCACTCACCGATTGATAAAGAGGCAATGCTTTCTCCATTGGGTTTGGATCCCAGAGTCTTGTTCTTGACCCATTCAATGACAAACCAATGTCTATATCAGTCATAAGTCATGACATGCCACCCCTCCGGCATGTACGGATACAAGCACGTACATTACTTGAAATCATCAAGCCCCCAAGGCAAATCTTATCTTTTCGGAAGAGCGACCAAGACCATACGTCACATGATCTCATTTTCCCTTGAGCATAGTAGCGTAATGGCAATGAACATACGAATCCCATGGCAGAAGCCGAGCACCGACCAGACAACTTGTTTGGTCTAATGGTGTCACCATAAGATGACACTGCAGTCGGCACTGTGATTCAAATGTCACAAAGCCGGTCTGATCGTTCGGCCGGTAGCCATTAGACACCATTAGACAGTAACTTGATGTCGTGATCGATGCACCAACGGTTAGTGGACAAGTTTCTCATGCATGCCGTGTACATTTTCCATGCTCGTGTACCCAAGCTTCACTGGACCAAAGGGCGACCGTATGAATCGTATACAACGATCCATCCAAATGAGGGATGCCTCCGGTACTTGGTCATGCCCATGGAGTTTCTGTTTTCATGCAAAACCGGGCATGATGAGGAAGTATTGCCAAAACGACGTGGTTTTTGTAGCACATTTTGTCACTGGGTCCAGGGAAGTCCTTCCACCAGTAGCATGGTCCAATTTTGGGAAAATTTTCCTCGTGACACACGATTTATACATGAGAATTTTTCTCATACTTTTTCTGCAAGTACTTTCTGTACTGCTTTTCACAGAGGTGAATTTTAAACCTCAAATGTTCGTCACAATTGATGACAAAATCATTTAGTTGTTATGCCAGTCTGGCATACATTACATCGTCACAGTCGTGTGTGATTTTTTTGAGATATACCCACCGATTTTTCACACAGAACGTGGCAGTATGACCAATCTCCAAGTTCATCGTGGTGTCTCTCAAACGTCAGACAACGTGTTTCCATGGCACTGAAGAATGCTCTAGACGCACTTGCCCTTAGAACCACCCTGAGCGTAGATTGTATGCAATAGTTTTTCACCAGTACGCAAGGTGAGTTATGTGGCGATCAACACCAATTCATGTGCCGAACCATAGACACTGACATGGTAGTCCAACCGGAATGCATGTCCACAGTGCTTTCGGCACTCACACCAATGGCGCATTCGACACATCCGACAGACTCTCATCCGACCCCCCACGTCGGTAATGCGACGGACACTCTTTTAAATAAACATGTCTTTTGTATTATCGGCACTTGTATTGTGCAACCGGCACTTGTTACAATCAATCAAAACTTTTTTTGTGAAATTGACACTTTTATTGTGCAACCGGCACTTGTTTCGTGCAATCGGCACTTTTGTACGCATGATATTGACAGTTGATATTCACATAAGTGATGTTATTGAGGGTGGATTCTGTGGTGTAATCTGCGCTCATGTCGGTGCGCTTGTTGCACTCGCCTCTGGAGTGCGCCCTTAAATCAGTTGGAAGTGCCTATTGCACTTGTGTCACTGGCACATCTAGCAACCGTGACCGAAGTACAAAGGACACTTTCATCAACTGTATAGCCCGTACCTGTAAATTTAATGTATCCACGCGTCACTAATAGGTTTTGGGCGTGGTAATTCTGCAATCGACACGACAATGGTGTGATAGACACCCAAATTTGTGCACAGAACAAGGATTGCTCTAGAACTATAAGAGATACTTGTTGGAGTGGTGCATTCAACATCCACAAAAATAATACACCCACCATTTGCACTTATTTTTGCAGTAGCGTGATTGGCACTCGTGCAACTAGCACAATGTATACAGTAACAATGGTGCAAAGTGCACCGATGTTACCGGTACAAAAGCGAAGGCAACTTTCTGGGTCTTTACTGACGCTGAGGTGCGAAAGCATGGGGAGCAAACAGGAACTTCATTCATAATGTGTTCATTGTGCGTCTAACACTGAAAAGGCCATTTCTTTTAGAATTGTTGAAATAAACATCCTTGTCTTTAAGATTTTATGAGGAACGAAAGTGGCACGTCAAGTGCAGTTTCTGCGCTTGAGGCTTGGAACCTTCTAAGTGACACTCAATGGTGTCTCGGGACAACGATCGGTTTTCCTCCTTTTTTCCATCAACAGCAGAAATTGTATGATGAAATCTGAGTTCTGCTCAAAACATTATAGATCTCAGAATAGGCTCAACACCGCTTTTTACGGTAGTCAAAACCGGGTTCAAACTATACACTTCTCGTAGCTTTCGTAGGCCAGCCATTCTCTAGGAACCAATTTGATCGTGGCGGCAAAGGGTCAAACACGAGATGTGGTAACGTACAAGCGTACTGCTTACTGTCTACGCCACTTTGCATATACAACATGAGTGGTATATTTGATCCGTAGTTCGAATTCCATCCATCATCCTCACCCACGACGTCCCCACCATGGATTTATGGGGAAGGGGCAGCAGGGAGAAGGAGTCACACCCACCTATTTCCCTCTCCTCCCCCTTGGCTTCCATTCTCGTGAGGGGAGAAGGGGGTAAGGGAGGGAATCGCTACCTCCTGGTACCGACAGTGCTTCAATGGGAGGTGGAGGGAAGTAGCACTCCCCTTTTCCCTCTCTAGCTGCGTCAGTGTCCAAGAGGAGAGGGTAAGGGGGACATTGTTCCCTCCCTCTCTCCTTGATGCCGTTGGCGTCCGAGGGGAGAGGGAGAGGAAATCACTCCCTCTATCCCTCTCTAACACCATCGGTGTCCAAGAGGAGATAAAGAGGGGAGAACTGCTTCCTCTCTCCCTCTCTGAAGCCGTTGGCACCCGAGAGGAGAGGGAGAAAATAGCACTGCTCCCTCCCTCCCTGACACCGTCGGCGTTCAAGGGGAGAGGGAGAGGGGAGCACTGCTTCCTCTCTCCCTCTGTGACACTATCGGTGCCCGAGAGGAGAGGGAGAGGGGAGCACCACTCCCTCTCTCCCTCTTTGATGCCGTCGGCACTCGAGAGGAGAGAGAGAGGGGAGCACTAATCCCTCCCTCTCTGAAGCTGTTGGCACCCGAGAGGATAGGGAGAGGGGAGCATTGCTCCCTGTCTCCTTCTCTGACATCATCAATGCCCGAGAGGAGAGGGAGAGGGGAGCACCGCTCCCTCTCTCCCTCTCTGACACCGTCGACGTCCGAGAGGAGAGGAAGAGGGGAGTGCAACTCCTTCTCCCTCAATCTGATGCCATCGACGCCTTAAAGGAAAAGAGGGGAACTTCCTCCCCCCTTCTACACCTTTGGAGCATGGGGAATAGGGGACCCCGACCCTCACCTCCTCAACCCTAGGCCCAACTCCATCCAAGGCAGAGGGGGAGCAAAGGGTGAGAGGTCCCCGCGACGGCATTTTCCCTCGCGGTCCTCGGCAAGGTGGTGCGAGGATGCCTGGGGGGAGCGTTCTCCTGACGTCACCGACATAGGTTTTTTTTGCCTCTCCTTGATGCTCGACGTATGGATGCCATTCGGCATTTAGCTCTTGTGGTCAATGAGCTTGTGGCCAACGAGCTCGATGAGCCCTACGCACATCGCTCGTGGTCGGGTGGCGTTTGGGCTCGGGTCATGGGACCTTGGAAGCTGTTGTACATTTCTGTGCAGTTCTTCCCACAATCTACTTCCTCAGTTGCACTCTTCCACCTGCCGGTCGGAACGACAGGATGAAAATCTCTTGTTAAAAAAATTCGTCAATGGACGGCGTTCAAGGTCTCTAAGATCTAACGGACGTCTGGATCCAAAATCATAATATCTAGCGGAAGCCTTGGCTCTGATACCAGTGCAACTGCGCTAGGCAGCTATGTGACTACATGTAGGAATAAACGAAAGCCCTCATAATCAAGTCTAAGAATGGACACGAGTGACCGCCTCAGCCACTTTGACTAAGATGCACCGGGCTAAGAATGGAAGGGGTCGTCATAAGGCAGATTTTGTAAACGTGCATCATGAAAACCCTATCGTTCCACGTGGCAGTGCCACTTGGAACAGGACCCTAGTGGCACTTAAGGGTGGAGGAGAAGTGATGCAATAGAATCTCCATAATGACAATCCTCTTGCCCTAATTCCGGATAAAGGCATTTTCGGGGCTAGAGTTGAACCGAACTCTAGCCCGTGGACATTTTCCGGTTCTTGACTCCTCAAGACCCTAGCCTCGAGTCCTTGAAACGTGGAGAACATATTTAAAGATCAATTTAATACTAAAAATGGTCCTTATGCTACACCCACCGCCCTTGGTAAAGTAGCGAATGTTTGTGACTGCTCTAGTCGGGTTTGCCTCACTTGGTTGACTCCTGCACTTGAGATTCTCGCGACTCTAAGAGTTAGGAGTCAGCGCATGTCCTGACCTGCACATTTCCCAGGTGGTGCACTCGCACCAACAGAGGGGGCCTTTCGCTCCCCCCTCGAAAGGGAGCGAAAGCCCCCCCCTCGTTATTCGCATGGGCATAGATATGCCATTACTGGAGCATGTTACGTCGCGCAACATGCTCCAGTATGCTGATGTCATGCTTTGGGCGAGGCCGACCCGGTAGGGGGCGGTCCTCGCCCTCACAACACTCATTCTATTCTAACAAAACGATTCGTTCTTTGCCTCGATCTGTGTTCGCGACTAATTCTCCTGCTTCGATCCCCCTCACAGCTCTCGAGAGCACTCCCCCTCACAGCT
The DNA here is from genome assembly GCA_023375785.1 of Penium margaritaceum. Classification (NCBI taxonomy): domain Eukaryota; kingdom Viridiplantae; phylum Streptophyta; class Zygnematophyceae; order Desmidiales; family Peniaceae; genus Penium; species Penium margaritaceum. Next base: position 33,128 of record SZWC01015954.1, on the reverse strand, counting down.
CTCGAGAGCTCTCTCTCCCCTCACAGTCTTTGAGAGGGACAGTTAGCCCCGCGGCTAACTCCCGACTCCGTCCGCCTCCCACCGCCTCCTCTCTCCTCCGTCCTCTCTCTCTCTCTCTCTCCCTCACCGTGTCCTGTTCAACAGCCCTCAATACTAACGCGACCCTCCATCGTGACGGTTGCAATGGAGGGTCGTGATCTAGCACCCCATGCCCGATCTCACCATGCTCAAGCAATGATATTTGTCATTGTTAGAGCATGGTAGATGTTACGTACCAGACGTACATGAGTTCCTAATCTGTCCGAGTGGACATTTTTATTATTACACAAACAGCCCTCCGCGTCGGGAGACCTCGGTATTCACTCCGACGGTCGAGGGCAAACCGGCCAACTGCCCTCACCTCCAGTGAACCTTCACGGACCTTCTGACAACTTCGACCACTCTTGCAAAACTATGAAAGAAGTATCACAACCTTTTGGTCAACTTCTCGACGAATTGAGACAAATCTGGATTTATGAAGATGCATCTCGCATCTTCACCATAGATTCTCAAAGCCCCCCGATTTCTCGGCGGACCTTCTCGTATCTGACCACTCACAACGTGACTCTACACGCGTCGCTCGACAACCGACCCAACGACCCGGACTATGACTCATTCGTAACTCAACACTTGTATATGTCTGTTCAATCATTTCGACGGTTTTCATCGAAGTACACTTGCCACTAATCATAAATTGCTCAAGTGTCCCATATTCTAAGTCATGTTCTGTCTTGCAACTTCTACATATTCACCATCGACGCTCTTTTTGGCATAACACTTGGTATCAGAGCGCAGCGGTGCTGGAAAGGCATCCGACTATGTTATCCATCGAGAGGACTACCTTGCACAAGCCGTCAGTGCATCTCGCACGTCAAGACTTTGCAGACTTCGTGACTACGACGTAAGGCAAGCGAATGCAACCGACAACCAGCAGCAAGTCTTCGGCGATGACTTCGTAGAAAGTGCCTATTCACGCGAATCCTGAAGCGATAGCGAGTACTGGCGTAGCAGGATATGCGACAGCTGGATCGACCCCTACAGCTTTGACGACCAGTCCGGTCACGGACCAAATGGCGGTAAACCAGCCGCCCCTGCCGAAAGCCTCAACGACGGCGACAGGAACGAGAGGTGGCATGGGATGACAGGCGAGGATCAAGGAGGAACTGGCGAACTGAATCACCGCGCTCGAGGGGATCAACAGCCATCTGCTCTTACAGCTCAACATCGCGATGGAGGTTCTTTGCAATGCAAGTGCACGAGAGTTGGTGCTTGTCGAGAGAAATTCCGAACTCTTGAGTGAACCCAAATTTGTCCCACTCCACCAGAACCATTTGATCCTGCAAATTCAAAAGGACGGATGGTTTAGGTGTGGCTGGCAAGTTTGGAGGTGCAATTCACCGTTGCTTGCGTCAACAATGATCTGAAGAAAATTGACCTCGCAGCTGTACTCTTGTGTGGCACGGCGCTAAGTTGGTGGTCTGATGCAAAGACCAAATGTAGCCTGAGACCGGCGGGGCATCATCAACGGCCAACAACACCCGTCTCATATCACCGACCACAGGCGTTCTACCCTTGGAGCAGATCAACCCACAGTGGCAAGATGTGCTGATGCCACCAACCGACTGGAACGAATTCATGCGCACGGATGTGCATGGACTATCGGGCGTTGAATGACGCTACCATCAAGAACAGCCACCCTCTTTCCTGAGCTGACGAGCTTTTTGAGCAAGTCTGAGGGGCTTGAATTTTCAACAAAATGGACTTGCGTAGTGGATATCACCAGATGCACGTGGCAGACGCTGACATCGAAAAGACGGTGTTCCGAACTCGCTACGGGCAGTTCAAGTTCACGGTAATGGAGTTTGGACTAACGAATGCCCCAGCGACGTTTATGTCCGCAATGAACAAAATCTTCCACCCATACCTCAATGACTTTATGACTTCATCGCGATGTACCTCGACGACATTGTGGTGTACAGCCGCATCCCGGAGGAATATGATAGACATCTTTGGAAAGTTTTTGAAGTTTTAATAAAAGAGAAATTTCGGAAAACGCTCGAAATGCATGTTCGGCTGCTGTTCGATAGAGTTCTCGGGTCACATCATCAACGGTGGATGGATCACCATGGATCCGAAAAAAAGTCGTAGCTGTCGCTGATTGGCTGAAGCCGACCAATGTTGGAGAAGTTCAATTTTTCTCAACTTCTGCAATTACTACCGGCATTTTGTATGGGATTACGCCCGAGTATCTATGCCTCTTTCCAACCTCACTCGAATAGAGAACGAGTGGCAGTGGGACGACAACGAACAAGAAGCGTTCACAGCTTTGCGGAACGCTCAAACCTCGGTGCCAACCCTACGATTAGCCAATCAAACGGTCAACTACGTCATGGCTACAGACGCGTCAGACCGAGCCATTGGCGTAGTCCTCCTGCAAGACCATGGCAACGGCGAGCCACCGGTCGCCTACATGTCTAAAAAACTGCGAGGGCCGAAACTCAACTATGCTGTACACGAGAAGGAGATGCTGGTGATCATACGTGCATTCAAGACATGGCGATGGTACCTTAAGTGTCGCCGATGCATAGTACGCATCGACCACCATGCGTTAAAATATTTGAAAACACATCCGAACCTCAGTCGACGTCAAACCCGATCGATGGAGTTCCTTGAATCGGGGTTCCACCATGATATCGAGTACCGGCCAGGAAAAATCAATCCGGTGGACGCACTCAGTCATTGACCAGATTTAATGGTTGAGGTGGCAACGCTACAACAGTAGCGAGACCCCTATCTCGAGCGAATGTTCACACGAGGCTACGACCAACACGACGGATACGACAAGGCGAAATTTTAGTACGACGCACCCTATTGGTGATGGCGATTCACTCGCCACATGGTCGTTCCCCCAAATGATGAACTTCGTTGTATGCTGCTCGAAGAATGCCACAACACCAGTCCAGGTGGACACTTCGGAGAAAACAAGACACTGAAAAAGCTGGCAAAAAGCTACTGGTGGGAGAAGATGCAATCCGACGTGGCGAACTTCTATAAATCCTATGACATATGTCAGCGACAAAAATCCCGTCGCACGCGGCCACCCGGACTCCTACAGTCGCTCCCCATTCTGACAGAACCATGGGGTGACATCTCCATGGACTTCGTCACGTGACTACCGGTCACACCCGAGGGATATGTCACAATCCTCGTGGTTCTCGACAGATTTTCCAAAATGTCCCATTTTATCCCAACGACGACCACCGTCACCGCCAAAGGAAAAGCACGCTTGTTTCTAAACGACATCGTGTGGCTACAAGGCCTACCAAGAACCATCACAAGCGAGAGAGAGGGTCGATTCACCAGCCGTTTTTGGCGCGAACTGATGACTCCCTACAACAGCAGAATTCAACTTTCAACGACATTTCATCCTCAAACCGACGGCCAAACAGAGCGGACCAATCAGACGCTCGAACAACTTCTCTGAACTCTATGCAAACCTCATTGGACGGATTGTGCACAAAAACTCCCAACCACTGAAATGGCATATATTTCGACAGTTTCCATCGCAACGGGAAAAAGTCCGTTTGAAGTGGTGTATGGAAAACTTCCCGCCACCCTAGCCAGACTGTAAAGTCAAAGCAACATTCCCGCGCTCGACGTTCAACGTCGAGACTTCTCGACCATCTGGAAGGAAACACGTCAAATCCGTGCGAAGACACAAGCAGGAATGAAACGAGCGACTGATGGACACCGCAATGACGTCGTTCTCGCCGCTTGAGACTAAGTCCTTCTCAGCTCGGCCATTATCAAACTCCGCGGAGCCGACTGTTCGAAAGTTAAACCCTGATGGTTGGGACTGTTTGAGGTCGAGTGCATGCAAACCGCCGTGGTTGCACGCCCCAAACTCCCCGACACCATGCAAGTCCATCCGGTGTTCCATGTCAGCAGATCAAAGCACTATCGCGACCCTGGAGAGAACTTCCCCGGCAGCGATGTCGCTCCCCCTCCAGTTCAAGTGGACGAGGCTTTTCTATCGTTTTGCCTCGTCGTCGGCCATCGTCGACGAGGCAAAACGACAGAAAATCTTGTCAAGTGGCACGACTATGACGCCGCGCATAACAACTGGGAACCCTACGAAAACCTTCAATACGTCGATCACCTAATTGACGGCTATTACCGCTGTCACCGGGCCATATCTGTACGCGCGCCTGGACGTGACGACTAAAAGGGGGGTAAGTATTACGTACCTGACATACACGAGTCCTTAATCCTTCTGAGTGGGTATTTATGTTATTACACATACAACCTACCGCGTCGCGAGACCTCGGTATTCACTCCGACGGTCGAGGGCAAACCGGCCAACTGCCCTCACCTCTAGTGAACCTTCGCAAACCTTCTGACTACTTCGACCACTCTCGGGAAACTACGATAGAAGTATCATGACCTTTCAGTCGACTTCTCAGCGCACCGAGACGAATTTGGATGTACAAAGATGCATTTTGCATCTTCATTGTGGATTCTCGAAGCCCCACGATTTCTCGGCGGACCTTCTCGACTCCGACTACTCACGACGCGGCTTCGCACACGTCGCTCGACAAACGACCGAACGACCCGGACTATGCCTCATTCGTAACTCAAAAACTGTATATATGTGTTCAATCATTTCGAAATTTTTCATCAAATTACACTTACCACTGATTAGAAATTGCTCAAGTGTCCCAAATTCTAAGTCGTATTATTCCTCGTAACTTCTACCTGTTTATGGTTTAGGACATGAAAGTGGAAGCGAGTGGGGGGATGGGGTTTTTGTCGAAGGAAGGGGGCAGATGGGGCCTATTCCTCTGAGGCTGGGTTGCATGGGATTTCTTTCTTCAATGGTAGGGGTGAGCTTGTATCATGTTCGTATGGCGGGGTATATGAGGGTCGTGGAAGACAAAACAGTGGGTAATCGGCATTTTCGCCCTTTCCATAAATGTTGCTTCGCGGTCGTCTGGCCAAGCGGGGGAGGTCGAGAGCCATCTGCACCCTCTCAGGCTTTCCACTTCTGCTTGCCCGGCAGTAGCATTACACTTCGCCGCTGTTGGCATTGCACTCCGCCGCTGTTGGCATTGTGCTTCGCCGCTGTTGGCATTGCACTTCGCCGCTGTTGGCATTGCACTTCGCCGCTGTTGGCATTGCCCTTCGCCGCCGTTGGCATTGCCCTTCGCCGCTGTTGGCATTGCACTTCGCCGCCGTTGGCATTGCCCTTCGCCGCTGTTGGCATTGCACTTCGCCGCTGTTGGCATTGCCCTTCGCCGCCGTTGGCATTGCCCTTCGCCGCTGTTGGCATTGCACTTCGCCGCCGTTGGCATTGCCCTTGCCGGGCCATCTGCTCTTGCCTGGCCACTTGCCATTGCCAAGCCGTGGCCAACCGCATGAGCAGGCCCACCGGCGTGGCCGTGACTGCACTGGCGCGCACCTCACAGCGATTCATCCGCTGAATACTTTACCCAACTGAAAGAAGAAAACCGACCGTACCTCGGCTATCCCCTTCAACTCGTACAGCTGAACGAACCAAGGGAAGCAACCGTGCTTCGGCCATTACGCACAACTCATACTCTTACTCACCTGAAAGAACCATTTTCTGCTTCATGAACGACCTGTCCGGTGGAGGAGCAGTGAGGCCACGGCGCACCGCCGCCGCCGCCGCCATGCCGCTGTTCGTGCAGGAGGAGAGCGAGCGCAGCGCACCCCGACCCGTCGACTCTAGCTTCTACGCCGAAGACGACGGCGGCGACTACGGCGGCGCTGCTGCTGCTGGTGGTGCTGCCGCTGGTGCTGCCGGGAGAGGAGGAGGAGGAGCGATTGTCGGGGGACGAGGGGATACGGGAGAGGGAGGGGAAGGGGACGCGGTGTTGGATCTGAAGGTGAAGCCGAGGAAGGCAAGGAAGAGGTCGAGCGTGGAGTCCGCGGCGTGGCTCATTGCAACTGTGTGCATTCTGGTGTACGGCGACGGAAAAAGACATTTTTTCCAAGCCGTGTTGAGCGACCCCCGCGTTGAAAGGTGAATACTGGAGAGGAGGTTGACTAATTGTTGTGCTGTTGCTTCGATGTGCGACGTGGTTTGCATTCGTTGTCACTGTCGTCTCATTGTCACTGTCTCATTGTCACTGTCGTCTCATTGTTACTGTCGTCTCATTGTCACTGTCGTCTCATTGTTACTGTCGTCTCATTGTCACTGTCGTCTCATTGTCACTGTCGTCTCATTGTCACTGTCGTCTCATTCTCACTGTCGGCTCATTGTCACTGTCGTCTCATTGTCACTTTCGTCTCATTGTCACTGTCGTCTCATTGTTACTGTCGTCTCATTGTCACTGTCGTCTCATTGTCACTGTCGTCTCATTGTCACTGTCGTCTCATTGTTACTGTCGTCTCATTGTCACTGTCGTCTCATTGTCACTGTCGTCTCATTGTTACTGTCGTCTCATTGTTACTGTCGTCTCATTGTCACTGTCGTCTCATTGCCACTGTCGTCTCATTGTCACTGTCGTCTCATTGTTACTGTCGTCTCATTGTCACTGTCGTCTCATTGTTACTGTCGTCTCATTGTCACTGTCGTCTCATTGCCACTGTCGTCTCATTGTCACTGTCGTCTCATTGTTACTGTCGTCTCATTGTCACTGTCGTCTCATTGTTACTGTCGTCTCATTGTCACTGTCGTCTCATTCTCACTGTCGGCTCATTGTCACTGTCGTCTCATTGTCACTGTCGTCTCATTGTCACTGTCGTCTCATTGTTACTGTCGTCTCATTGTTACTGTCGTCTCATTCTCACTGTCGTCTCATTGTTACTGTCGTCTCATTGCCACTGTCGTCTCATTGTCACTGTCGTCTCATTGTCACTGTCGTCTCATTGTCACTGTCGTCTCATTGTCACTGTTGGCTCATTGTCACAAAAGTAACACTGAGGGGGAAACGCAAATGGCAACTGTGTAATGCTTTGCAGACAGCGATTGTTGCTAAAGATGGCCATCACCGCCATAGTGATATGACAATGATGTCTACATCGCTGTTGATCATATGGCCTTTCACATCTGTTGCTGCGTTGTCAGCAGGCATCATCAGTGCATGATGGCAATGATCATGACATGCATGCACACACATCACATTGCTACAGTTTGATATTTGTTTCTTAAACGTTTTGCAAGGCATTCAAGAAACTTGAAAAACACACTACGTCTGTGCATGCACACAGCAGCACCATGCTCCTTTCATGACAGAGGAAGATGATGGTAGTGGTGATGTTGGTGGTGGTGGTGGTGGTTGTGGTTGTGGTGGTGGTGGTGGTGGTGGTGGTGGTGGTGGTGGTGGTGGTGGTGGTGGTGGTGTGTAAGGCTAGGAAAACGAGATGAGAACGAGATTCTTGATCTCATCTCGAATTTCGAAACAGCTCTCAAGTTGTCAAGATCTCGCTCGGGTCCTGGGTCTTGCTATCTCGATCTCATCTCGAACTTGAAATGAGATTCTCAGAAAATTCTCGATCTCGAAAAAATTGTCCGAGATTCTCATAATCTCAGAAATGTTCAAAGTGGAACAGGGTGTGTGCACATCACAGCAGTATAGAACCTTGTCATAGTTCAGTCATGGGCACGTTTTCAGCAGTGGAAGTTTTCATGACACATAAGCCAACGTTCACATTGTTCGAAATCATGACTCACTCTCTAACGCAACACACCCTTCACACTAATCACACTCTCACACTGATCGCATCCGTCATAGGCCAAGTTTTCATTATATAGAAGCATCCTACCTCAACATTGCAACATGGAAACATGCCACCTCTCACTTCCATAGAAAGTACCACACTCACACTCCACACCTCAATCCTACATGATGACATGGGGGAGTCATTCCGAGAATGAGATTTTCGAGATTGTGTCTCGAAATTACCCAAATTCTGGAATCTCGATCTCGCTCGTCTCGAAAACGCGATCATCTCGATCTCATCTCGAAGACCGAGACATAACGAGATTTTCGAGATTTTCCAATTTTCGAGATTGTCTCATTCTCGTTTTCCTAGCCTTATGGTGGTGGTGGTGGTGG
>SZWC01015953.1:0-31616 GCA_023375785.1 Penium margaritaceum | reverse complement strand
CCCTGCCCCTGCCCCTGCCACTGCCACTGCCACTCCCACTGCCACTGCCACTGCCACTCCCACTGCCACTGCCACTGCCACTGCCACTGCCACTGCCACTGCCACTGCCACTGCCACTGCCACTGCCACTGCCACTGCCACTGCCACTACCGGCGGATTCTTCTTCCACGAGCTCCGTCTCAAACTGTCCCACGCGGCCCAGGAGCGTCTGCTCTGCGATCTTCCTCCTCCGGCCTACCAGCACACGCCCACGCACACCGACCCGCGTGCAGAGGCAGGGGCCCACGCCGCATACCGCCAACGACAAAGCCAACAGCAGCAGCCGCAGCGGCATCCTCAGCTGTGGCCCAAGCACAGCCGCGGCCATAGCAGCGGCGTCACACTCTGCTGGCGTCGCAGGCCACGTCCATTCGCTACGCTGTGCAGGCCGCTGTGGCTGCTTCTCTACCTCGCCCTCCCTGGCCCTCCCCCGCCTCCTCTCCCTTGCGCTCGGTCCTCCTCGCACTTCCGACGACTACTCACATCTGAGACCAGGGCAGTCTTCAACTTCGGACGACTGGTCAGATCCAATGCGAAGGGGGTGAACCGACACTTTGATTTCGATTTTCATTCTTGGGTTGACTGGCAGGACGAGGCGGGACGAAGGGTTTGGCGAGAACGCGCGCACGCTAGCGACCGCGCCAATTCCAGTTTTGTACAATCAGTCGAAGAATGAATGCTTACCGACGATTTTTAATGATTATACCCCTAGTTTAGCCTACGTGTCGTCGCTCCCAACTTCTACATAACGTCCTACATCCGTAAGAGAGGATTAGAGGAAATGCATGGGATTAGGAAGTTAAGTAAAATACCCTCACATAAACTAGTTTCCAGCGCCGATGAAGGACATCGACAGTCTTTTCTACTTTCGAAAATTTAGAAATCTTAACAAATCTCGACACGCCGCTAAGTTCCTAGTCGTCGAAGCGCTGCTGCGCGGCCGCTTCAATCGGCGCAACGTGGAGTACAAGCAATGGATTTCGACAGCCGCCCAAAAAATCAGGTCCGAAGTCCGTCGATTTTGGAGGTCAAGCGTGAAAATGACGGAGACGGATCACTGGTCCCGCTGATCCACGTTCCCACTCGTTGGCCTTTGGATGGGTTCTTCGTCTTGTGCCAATCGAAAGCCTTCCATAAAGCATTCCGTCGCGCTATTTCTTGGCGACATTCCGCGGGCGGTGAAAATGGGCAGATTTGAATCGGAGCCGCCGACCAACCAGTAGTCCGGAGCCTTCACGGAGGAGATCCCACCAGCGGCCATCAAAGGTGTTTGCTCCGATGGCCGGTCTGGCATTCAGGTAAAAATGAATTTCTTCGAAACCAGCTTGTGTGCCTTCTCGAGCTTACCCACCGAGATGGACGGCCATCGAGTTCCATCGGAGCGCCTTTCCACATTTAAATTTCAGGCCCAGCACGGCAAACCTGTCGGGATGTTGCGAACAAACGGCACAGAAAGATTACTTTCCTGCCATCCGCTGGAGCTCGGGAAGAAAAAGAGGAGGGAGGATTCACACGGGAGATCAGCAGCCACGACTATCGACCAGTGAGATTCCACCAGTCGATGGAGGGTCAAGGGTCGCTATGCTTCCGGTTGATAAAGCCCAAAACAAGTCTCTTTCTGAACTTCGATAAGTTTTAGGGTCATTCGACCATTTGGGATAAAAACAGGATAACATGCCCTTACAATGAGAGTTACGCCGTGCGGAACGTAGGTGGTTCACACTGTTACGCCGAGCTGACCATAGTGTTATGCCGAGCGGAACATATGTTTTTAACAAGGATGAGATGTGGGAAAACACATGATTCATGTGTTTGGGACAAATGGATAATTTGTATCAAGTAATAAGTGTACTTAGATGACAAATGTTAAGGGATAGTTTGGATTCGACCACACAGCCACTTTTTGGCCACACGAAGCGGTCAAGGAGCCTAATGGACGTTTGGATCGCCAGAAGGCCACACAGAAGATATTTAGGGTCGAAACTACATGTGGGCCTCTCTTCTAGCCACGTCTACTTATGCAATGTGAACCCGACGACCAAACTAGGATTTTGGAACAAGTTCGCTAAACGAAATGGACTCCTCGACTGATGGAGGATTAAACGTTTATCCGTATTCATGGCAAGTCAACCAAGCGACCCTCATCATAAGAAATGATGACCACACAAGCATTTGTGGTCAACCGTGCCACGTCATTTGTGTGGCGACCACACGGGCCGTGTGGTCGAATCCAAAATACCCCTTAGTGTGTCGAGCACATATATACAATGTCCAGAATGAAAATGAGGCATAACTTGGTTCATTGGCGTTCGAGCCTAGCGACACCTGCGAGGTCGCGTCGTGAGTGGTGGATTGGAGATGCTCCGCCAAGAAGTCGGAAGGCTTAGAGAATACCACGACGGTTCTTTATAATAGTCGAGCGTCATCGATAAGTCGACCAAACGTTATCAAAACATTGATATGGTTCGCGACACTTCAATCAACCAGTTTGGAAAGTGATCGAAGTTGTAACAAAATTCTAAGACAGAACACTGGAGGTCGGGTTACTTGGCCAAAATGCCCACGGCCGAACCATGGGAAAATCCTGAAGTCGCCGCACGGTGGCCCATGAATGTAAGGACATAAATGCTCAATCTTGAGTTTTAGGAACTCGTGTACGTCATGGACGTAACACTTACCCCCGTTTTATCCACGATGTCCTAGCGCCCTAGCAGACGTAAGCCGGTGACGGCAAAACTAGCCTACGATCAGGTGATCGACGTCTTGGAGGTTGTCGTAGGGCTCCCAGCTCTTGTGCGAGACATCGTAGCCATGCCACTTGACCAGATTCTCTGTCATTTTTCTACGGTGTCGATGTCCGAGGACATTTTCAATCACGTACTCCATATCTCCGTCCACTTGTACAACGCTTGCTGATGTGGAATACAGGGTGGATCACCATGTTGCGAGGGAGACGAAGTTGAGCGATGACTTGGGATTGCATTCGCTCGATCTCAAACAGTCCAAACTAATGGGGTTTGAGCTTCGCGAAGTCCTATCCGTGTATTTTGATATTTGTCAAGCTGAGGAGGAGGCGATCGCCAGCGCTCCATACCTCATTGCTGCAATTTCGGCCAGTTACCCGCTTCATGGCTGCTTGTGTCTTTGCAAGGGTCTAGCGTGTTTCCTCCCACATGCTTGTGAAGACCCGGCGGTGAATGCCAACCGCGAGAATATTACTCTGGCAGTGCAATCCAGCCTGTGTGGTGGGAATTTTGTTGTACAACACCTTGTATGTTATTTTTCCAGTTGCGGTGGAAGTGGCGTAGTTGTATGCGAGTTTGGAGGTCGGCAGTTTTGCTGCCCAATCCGTGCCGTGTGGCTTGCACAAGGTTCGGAGAATTTGTTTGAGCCACTCGTTGGTTCGCTCAGTTTGCACATCGGTGTGAGGATGGAATGCCGTTGATAGCTGGATCCGACTACAGTGGCATGTCATTAGTTCATACCAAATATCGCTAGTGAAGTGGCTCTCTCTGCCGCTGATGATGGTACGTGGCACTCCGTGCAGCCGCACGATTTGATGTAGAAACAGTCGCATTGTTCCTTCTGAGGTGGCAGTGGTCGTTGTCAGGATGACATATTACATTTTAGAAAATCTGTGCACCACCACGAGGATGGCATTATATCCCGTGCGAGTGGCGGGCAATCCTATCACGAAGTCCATGCCAATTTTGGCCCACGATTCCGTCAGAATGGGTAGGGTTGAAGTAGATCCAGTGGCCACATGCGACGAGATTTTTGTCTTTGCCGGATGTCGCACGGTTTGTGGAAGGCCGCCACGTCGGTCGGCATCTTGTCCCACCAATTGTATTTTGCTAGCTTCTTGAGCATCTTGTCCTCACCGAAGTGTCCAGCTGGACGGATGTCTTGGCACTGGTCCAATAGCATCCGCCGTAGTTCCTCGTTCAGAGGCACGACGATCTGGCGAGTGAATCGCCATCAAGTGTAGCGGTTGTCGGACGAAAACTTGATTTTGTCGTACCAGCAAAGCTCCTCGTAACCCTTCGCAAACAACCTCGCGAGGTACGGGTCTTATAAGATGAGCAACATACTGATCTCAACCATTGGATCTGGTCGTTGACTTTGAGCATCTACCAGATTTGTTTTTCCAGGCCGGTACTGGATGTTGTAGTCGAAGTTGGACTCAAAGAACTCCATCCACCGAGTTTGATGACAGCTTAGATTGGGCTGGGTCTTGAGATATACCAGGGACGATGCATCTCCATTGTTCCAAGTAAAATAGCCATGTCCGAAATGTGTACACGACTACGAGCATCTTTTTCTCATGCACCACATAGTTTAGTTCCGGCCCGCATATAGTTTTGGATATGTACGCGGCCGGTTGTTCTCCACCACTGTTGTCTTGGAGGAAAACGGCCTCGATGGCTCGATCAGACGCATCAATGGCCATGATGTATTCCACCATTAGATCCGCCAATCCAAAGGCCGGCACCGAGGTCAAATTGTTTCTCAAAGAGTTGAACACTTCTTGTTCGCTGTCCCCCCAGTTCCACTTGCTGGTTTTCCAAGTGAGATCAGAGAGAGGCATTGACTCACGGGAATAGTACATTGCAAATCAATGGTACTAGTTACAGAAGTTCAAAAACACCTGGAGGTCCTAAATATCTGTGGACGTCGGCCAATTAACGACCGCCTCCACTTTTTCTTGGGTCCATGCTGATCTGTCCATCCCAATGACGTGACCCAACAACTTGAGAGAACGGCAACCAAATTTGTACTTCACGGGTTTTCTGAAAATTTTGTCTCTTTGTAAAACCGTTAGAACTTTTCAGAGATGTCCACTGTGCTCCTCTAGGCTGTGGTTGTACACCAAGATGTTGTCAAGATACACGACATGATGATGGTGATGTCTTTTGATGCTCGGTAGTCCATGCACATCCAAATTTCTCGTATTTTCTTTTCTACGAAACATTTTGGTGTTGCATAAGGTGACGTGGAGGGTCAAATGAGCCATTTCCTGAGCATCTCATCCAATTGCTTCTTGAGTTCGGTCAACTTGTGATCACTCATCTGATAGGTCCCCTTCACTGTCGCTCAGCTATGTGGCTTCAGGTCTATCTGATGGTCGATATTGCATTACGATGGTCATTCTCAAGGTAGGTTTTCGGGGAAAACCCCTTCGAACTCCTCGACGAGCTCCACAAACTCCTTTGTTACTCTTGTGAAATTCTTAGGTTTTGATGCCGTTAGCGTCGCTTTGGCAACAACCATTTCTTCTGCATCCCTTGCTCGTAGGTGGAATAGCCATGCTTGGGCTCCGCACTTCAAGTATCTCATGGCCACGTCCAGAGATATCGGCTGGCCTTTGTGGCTTTCATAACTTCCTTTGCTGCTTTTACCTCTACTAATTCCCGTACCTATGACTACATCGTGGTTCACTCGACCACAAGCAGGTATCGATTTCTTCCATTAATGCAATCATAAGCTGCTCCATTTACCGTACTGATTTTTAGTTTTGATGTTAATTATTTTTTCTGTCGAACGAATTCATGTATTTGACAACGAGGAGTTTTTGGAATGGGGTATTACGAAAATGCAAAAATAATTGGTCAGATTGGTCAATCGTAATTTTAAGAGAGGACATGTTAGGCATGTGTCATTTGGTATGTTGACAAGTTTTTGGGTTGGTCTGCGTGTGTTCCGTGAATTCGAACTCGTCAACGATGTTTGGGACAGGGCACATGTGAGAAAGATGAGGGAGAGGGGGGATGTATCGGTGAGATAACAAACAACTGCAAGTTAGAGCGTGACATGACGCAAGACATGACATGAGATGCATCAGAAATTTCACAGGAAGTTACCCGACCATATCTTCTGGCTCAAACCCCTGCATGTCAGACTCTGTCATGAAGGTGAGGTAGTCATCAGCAGTTGCACGCTGGAAATCGATGTTGTAGCATCTGTCCCATCCTGCTTTGCGCCATGCTGCACACGCCATGTTTGGGTTCCTACGGATGTGCGCCCATGCTCGCAGCATCCACCCCACAGATGCATCTTTCACCTGTCGTATTCCGAGGTCGACCTGTGGACTGGCGGACAGTTTTTTTCCAACCCACGATGAGTACCCCTTGGAAATCTCGGACTTGAAAGGCTTCTGCAGACCCACGTCCGCGGGCTGGAGCTTGCTCATGCATCCGGCAGGGATGTATTGCAGGATGACCCACGGAAAACGCTCATGCACCCATGCCTTAAAATCCTCGCTTGCTTGCGGACGCCATGCATCCAAGACTAGCAGCAGCCTTGCCTTCGTGTCGTCCTTGCTGTACTTCTCGCATGCACGGATGAAGTACGGCTCGAGGACCATCGCGAACCACTGCTTGGATGTTCAACCGACGCTCAGTGGTTCACCGTATGCGTGAAATGCCATCCGCCGTTGCGGATGGCCTTGTTGCTATTGTCTCCTTGCGGGTGGCATGCTGTTGTCTTGCCATTCCGAATGACTTGGCACGGTAGCATGGCTCCCTCCATGCTCGAGGCGAGGAGGACGGTGACCTAGCGCTTGTCCTCCTGGCCACACACCTTGACTTCCGTGGCGCCTTTCGGTGCATACGTGTAGCGCGGGCTGGGCACGAGGTGGACCCCCGTGTGGTCTGCGTTGACCACAAACGGGGGTTTGATTCTGTGGATGCTGATCTGGAAGGCTACGCGACGGAGCATGGAGAGACCACGGGCCTGCCAGTCTTCAGGCAGCTTCTGCGAAGCTGACGTTCCGCAGCGCCATGTCCAATTCATCTCCTGCCCAACGAACCTCCTGCACCATGAGCGGTTGAACATGGCGCTCTCGCTCTTCACCGGCAGGATGGGGATGCCACGCTCCTTTACGACGGCGAGGATTTCTCGCAGATGATGGTGGAGCAGAGGGGGGTACCGCGCTCGCGCATCAGGTCCAAGGCGCGGATGATCTCGTGCTTCAACGCCCGGCGGTCATGGAAGTAGCCCTTCCGCCCACGTGACCCCTGCACCCGTGATGTCGTGAGGGCTGCTTCTTGGATGGGGCGGTCGGGCATGGCCGCGAGTGCTCCGGCATAGGCAGGACGGAGTCTGGTGGTGCTCGGCTCGTACCACCCTTTCACCGTGGAGTACGACAGTCTCTCGTAGATGGATGGGCCGGATGGAGTACGATAGGGCATGCGGAGCCATGCCACCGCCTTGCTGACGCTGCCTTGATGCTTCAACAGTGCCGCGTGGATGATGGGCACATGCCCAAGGCCGAACCAGTCCATGTAGGGACCCCGTTTTTGGCCTGCACCATCCCTCGCTGGTTCCGGAGGCAGTGCCAGGACGTTCGTCATGGTGTCTGTGTACTCAACGGCTGCTTCGTCAGCTGCATCACTTGCCAGTTCCTCCAGGAGGGCATCCACAACTGCCTTGTCAGCAGCTTGTCTTGCTGCCATGTCCTCCGCTGACAGGACTGCGTCAATGAGAACTTCCACAACCTCACGTTCTTCAGCACATGGATCCTCGTCAGGGTTGGCAGCATCAGCCACGTCGGCTTCGTCGGTGTCGTCATCAGCGTCAGCAGCGTCAGCAGCGTTAGTAGTGTCGTCGGTGTCGATGCACTCTCCTCCGGTTTTCGCAACGTTAGTGTCATCGTCCTCGTCGGAGTTGGACAGAACAATGCGGGCACGTCTTTTGGGCAGGCGCTCGTCCGTTGGTGTCTCATCGGACGGCGGATCGGTGGAAGTGGGGCTTGGTTGGACGGTCGATGGTGTAGGTGGGACCGAGGGTGGCAGGACGAGAGATGTCTTGCGAGGACGTCCGGGACCACGTTTAGGGGTAGCAACTGGACGGGGTGTGGAGAAGGCCTTCTCGACGTTGCGACGATGCTCCTCGGAGGACACTCTGGAAAAGAACTCGTTTAGGCGGGACATGTTGGCAGGATGGGATCACCAATGCTGTCTTGGAACTCGAATTCTTGCATCTTGTGTACAGGCGATAGAATCTATGGCGAATCCATGGCGACTCGCTTCTGGCGCTACGGTCAACTTTGCACGTCACTCGGGTCGCCAATGAACACCTCCACGAAAACAACATGCCAACGGGCCTCGCGTGTCAGTTGGCGGTCGTGCTCGAGCTGTTGACCGACAAAAAAAATTCACCGTTGTTTGAGCACGAGGTTTCCGTCGACTGCAACTTCTCTCTGCCACAAAAAGGATTGTGGTTTTAGGGTCGTCAACCATTGGATTCCTGCATCCGAGCATTGTAGTCCGCGTTGTCGATGCGGTCGACTGCTACAATGATTTGCAAAAGGTTGTCTTGAATGACAAAAATGGTGATTGCTCACCAAATATCCAGTTTAAGGCCATTTTCGTAGTAGAAACACAGCTCATCGGAGGCACGATCACTGTCGGTAATGATTTCGCAGAAGCGCCACGTGCTATCTGCCACGCTGGACTACTAACGTAGACGGTGGAGTTTGTACCGTGTAATGGACTTCTTGTTCAGTTTTCCAAAGCGAGGGAGTGTAGCGTGCGCGAAGTCGCTCCATGTTTCTGGTGGCGTGAGAGAGTCTTTCCATGTCAGATTGATTTGCTCGACAGGTAGTACGCATGTGGTAGACAATGTGCGAGCAGTCACGAGAGCCGTTGATCCAGTTCCGCCGGTCTCTTTCTGTTGTTGGATGGCCTTTGGATCCGACCACCAACGAAAAGCCATGCCACGCAAAAGCAAGGCCATCAACGTCAATTATATTCTTGTCGTTGTTGAGCCTAACAGTGGTAAAATACACCTCCAAACTCGTCAGCCACATCCTAACCGTCGGTCCCTTGGAGTTCACAGGATCGAACGGCTCAGGGCGTGCTAGTCAAATCTAGGGTTTACTCGAGAGTTGCAAATTTCTCTTGGCGATTACTGTTTCACGCGTACGAGAAACTCAAAGCTCCTCCACTGCCGCATTGAAAAAGATGGGTATTGTTGCTCTTGAGTCCCGACAATTTCTGGTATAGGTATTCGTTGATTCGCGCTTGTCAGTTGGTGCCTCCCATCATGCCAGGTATCGATCCAACAGGCTGCAATGGAGGCAAAGGGATTGCCGAGCCCGTGGGGTCCATCACTGTAATGGCTGTCGAGTTTGTCGATGTTGCACCATTCACCGTGAAAGTAGTTGCTGCCGCCTGGTTCACCTGGAGAGCATCCTTGTTCGCGTACTGCTGATTTTCCATTGCGAGAGTACTTGTCGGGGACTGCTGCTTGTCGCCGGTTGCGCTTTCTATTCACTGTTGTCATTGTTAAGTCTGAAATCTTCTGAATGGTGGATATTTGTAGAGGACTCATACGAGGATGTCGCCAGGTCGTTTTGCGTCGGTTGCTCCTCCAACACCATAGCGCTCTGATACCAAGTGTTACGCCGAGCGAAACGTAGGTGGTTCACAAGGATGAGGTGGGGGATAAAAGATGATTTGCCTGTTCAAGACAAGTGGATGATTTTCGTTAAGCATTAAGTCTACTTCAATGACAAGTGTCGAGTGTTTTGAGAACATATATACTATGTTGAGAATGAGAATGAGGCATATGTCAGGTCATCGGTGCTTGAACCGAGCGACAAATGCGAGGTCGCTCAATGAGTGGTAGATTTGAGAAACTCTGCTGAGAATTTGGGGCACTTTGAGAATATCACGGCGCTTCTTTATCAAAGTTGAGTATCCTTGAGAAGTTGACCGAATGATATAAAAACATCGACATGGTTTGCAACACTTTTGTCGACCATTTTGGAGAGTAGTCAAAATTTTCAGAAACTTTTGGAACGGAACACCGGAGGTTGAGGCAGTTGGCCAAGATACCCTCGGCCGAACGGCGTAAAAATGTTGAAGTTGCCGTGCAGTGGGAAATGAATGTAAGGACAAAAATGTCCATTCGTGAGTTTTAAGAATTCATGTACGTCAAGGACGTAGGCGATTCACAGCAATTAGGTATAGGACAAAAGACGGTTTGGGGGTTTGGGACACACACATAACTTGTATTAAGTAGTAAGGGTGCTTCGATGGCAAGTGTCGAGTGCGTCAAGCACATACATACAGTGTTAAGAATGAGACTGAGGCATATGTTGGGTCTGTGGCACTTGAGCTGAGTGACGAGTGCGAGGTCGGGCCATGAGTGGATGATTCAAGATGCCCCACCGTGAAGTCGGTGTTATGTCCCTGACGTACGTGAGCTCCTAAAATTTATGAGTGGGATGCAGGAATTAAACCTTATGTAAAGTATCAAAGCAGCCGACCGCATTGAAAGTGCCAACTACAACATTGGGATGCAGGAATTCAACAGCTGGCGACCCTTAGGCTAAAATTCTTATCATGGCGGAGAGAAACCGCAGTCGATGGAAACCTCATCTCCGATGGAATTGGACGCCATCGATCAGTGCGATCAACGGCTCTAGTGGACTTGCGGAATACCGGGACATATCTCGTGAGACTGCCAAAAGTGACAACAACAAGCCAAAAAGGGGAGGAAGTTGCTGAAGATAACTGAAGAGTCCGGGAAATGGCAAGGGGCAGCAATAGACAGCTAGGCTCCTGTCTGGTCAGAAAAATCCGTGGTGACCGATCGCCCATCTAAGAGGTTCACATCACCACAGACGAGGGTCTCTGAGATTGCAAGATTTGATGAGGGGTACAATGGCGACAAACCGGTGATACTACTATGAGTAGAATCGCGTCATTGTAAAAGTTGCAAAACGGTACCAAAACTACTAGACGGAGGAGCTTCTCACAGTTCCTTCAACAACGACATGGTTTGGAAGCTGGGTTTTCAGACCAAACTAGAAGTGTTTGAAGGAAAAACAGTCAATAGACAACTGCACATCCATGGACATTGTAAACTACTCCGGCTGCAAATCAGAGATGTGCAAGATGTAACGGTCTGGAGGACTTGTCTAATGAGTGATCACAAAATCAAAATGGGACGAGATTTCTTGTACCAGCAGAATCCGCAATCTGGAGTAGCGGAGCAGTTCATGTCTGCATTAATGGAAGAAAGCGACGGCTGCCTCTGGTCGAGCGACCCACGATGCAGTGGTGGTTATGCGAAGCAACAGAGGTGGAAGCAGCAGAGGAAGTTGTGGCAGCCACAAAACGCCAACTGATATTTCTTGATGTTGTCAAACGATACCTGAAACGGAGAAACTAAGCATGGCTGGTCCATGTGGAAGCAAGGGGAATGGAAAAAATCAGGTCTGACGAAGCGACATCAACATCCTTGACACCTGAAAAGTTTTTAGTCGTACCGAAGAATTTTGCACACCTCATCGAGGAGTTTGAAGGGATTTTTCTGGTCGAACTACCTTGAGAGTTACCACCACAATGCAATGTCAAACATGAGATAGACCTGAAAGCCGAGCAGCAGACCGACGGTAAAGGGGGCCCATTGGATGAGCGATCATGAGCTGAATGAACTCAAGAAACCGTTGGGTGAGATGCTTAGGCAGGGGTTTAGCTGACCCTTGATGTCATCTTACGCAACATAAGTACTTTTATTGTGCAAAAGAAGACAATAGAGATGTGGATGTGCGTGCACTATCTTGATGGTAATGTTGTTCAAAGTGTTGAACAACATTACCATCAAGAACCGCTACCCTCTCCCACAAGCACATGAACCTTTTGGTCAATTCTCAGGTGCATGAATTTTTAGCAAAATTGACCTACATAGCCGCCATCATTGGATCGCGTATCTGATAAGGACGTCAAGAAGCCAGCATTCGGCACCCGATACATAATCTTCAAGTCCATGGTCATGCCGTTTGGACCCTGTTACATTTATGGCGGCGATGATCAATATATTTTTCCCATACCTCGATGGCTTGTTTGTCGTGCATCTTGACAACATCCTAGTGCATAGCCACATCCTGAATGAGCACAATGGACATGTCCGAAAAGTTCTCAAAGTTTTACAAAAAGAGAATGTTTTTGGTAAACTTTCAAAATGTGACATTGGTCACCGTTTGATCATGTTGTCAGGCCACATCATCCGTGGCGGACGGATCACCATGGACCCGTAAAGGGCGGAGGCAGTCGTGATTGGCCAACACCCATAAATGTTCGATACATCTAGGTATTTTTTTTATTTGTGTAGCTACTACCGTTGATTCGTAAAGGACTACGCCCGATAACCTCTCTCCGATCTCATCCAGAAAACCACCGAGTGGAATTGAGGGAACAACGAACAAGAAGCATTCATTTTTTTTAAAACTTTGTGACCTCAATGCTAGCCTTACGATTGGCACTTCCGACGGTGGACTGGATCATGGCTAGCGACGTGTCCAATCAAGCCATCAAAGCCATTCTCCTCCACTACAACTGTGGTGGACAACAACCGGTCGCAAGCATGTCAAGAAAAATACAAGGACCAGAACTAAACTACGTGGTGCACGAGAAGGAGATGCTCAAAGTTGTGCATGCATTCAAGACATGGCGGTGCCACAAGGAATGTTGGCGATGCATCGTGCGCACTCACCATCACGTACTAAAATATCTCAAGACCCGGCCAAATCTAAGCCGTCAACAAACTCGATGGATGGAATTCCACAAGTCCAACTTTGACTATGACATTGAATTCCGGCCTAGAAAAACAAATCCTACCAATGCTCTCGGTCCGCCACTAGTTTTAATTGATGAGATCAGCACATTGCTCATCAAATGAGACTTGTACCTCATGAGGCTGTTCGTGAAGGGTTACGAAGAGTTAGACAGGTACAACAAAACCAATTTTTGGTTCGACTACCCCTACTGGCGACGACAATACACTAGCCAGGTCGCCATTCCTCCAAACAAGGAATCACGACAGATGCTACTGGAGGGGTGCCACGACACTGGTCCACGTGACACTTCGGCAAGGAGAAGCCGCTAAAAAAACTAGTGAAATACTACTAGTTGGACACGATGCGAACTGACGTGGCAGCTTTCAGCAAATCGTGCAACACCTGTCAAAGACAAAAATCTCATCGCACGTGGCCACCTGTTCTAGTTCAACCCCTACCCGTTCCAACGGAACCGTGGGCCGACATCAGCATGGATTTCGTGACGGGACTGCCCACCACTCCCGAGGGGTATGACACCATCCTTGTCGTGGTGGACAGGTATTCCAAAATTTTACACTTCATCTTGGCGACAACCACCGTCATAGCAGAAGGATCAGTGCAGCTGTTTCAAAATCAGATCGTGTGGCTGCACGAAGTGACACGTACTATCATCAGCAACAGAGAAGGCCGCTTCTCCAGCCATTTTTGGCACAAAATGATGACATGCTACAACAGTCAAATCCAGCAACCTACGGTATCCCATCCTCATACCGACAGGTAGACTGAACAAACCAATCAGATGCTTGAACAACTTCTTAGAAATGTATGTGAGTCACACGGAACTGATTGGGTAGAAAAACTTGCGACTGACGAACTCCCATAAAACTCTACCACTTCCACCGCAACTGGTGAAGTACCTTTCAAGGTGCTATATGGCAAACTTCTCGCCACAACGGCTAGATTACCAAGCCAGAGTAATATCCCCACGGTTGACATTCACAACCGAGATTTTGTAAGCATCTGGGAGGAAACTTGGTAGACCCTTGTAAAGACGCGAGCAACTATGAAACGTGCAACCAACTAACATCGCAGTGATGACGTATGTAGCGATGGCAATGGTGTCCTCCTCAACTTTGCAAAAATATACTCCGAGGACACAACTTCGTGAAGCTCAAACCCCGATGGTTGGGACTGTTTGAGATCGAGCAAATGCAAACCCCAGTTATCTCTGGACTTTGCTTATCCAACAGCATGACGATTCATCCTGTCTTTCAGCAAGCTCATGTAGTATCGCGACTCCAGTCAGAATTTCCCCGGAAAATACGTCACACCTCCACCTCTTGTACAAGTGGACGGGGATACAGAGTACGTGATCGAGGATATTCTCGGACATTGAAGTTGTGGAAAAGGGCCAGAGTATCTGGTCAAGGGGCACGGTTACGAACTCGAGCACAAAAGCTGAGACCCCTATGACAACCTCCGAGACATCGATCATCTGATTGATGGCTAATTTCGCTGTCACCAGGCTGTGTTTGCTAGCATGCTGAGACATCGCAGCTAAAAGGGGGGAAAGTGTTATCCCTGTCATACACGTGTCCCTAAAACTCGTGAGTGGGTATTTTTGTTCTTATATTCATGGCCCACCGGGCGACGACTTCAAGATTTGTACGCTGTTTGGCCGAGGATATTTTGGCCTATTGCCACGACCTCCGGTGACCCATTCAAGAAGTTTCTGACAGCTTTGACTACTTTCCATAATGGTCGATAGATGTGTCACAAACTAGATCGATATTTGATATCGGTCGTTCAAGTTCTCGACGATGCTTGACTTTTGTAAAGAAGCGTCACAATTTTCTTGAAGCCTCCTGAATTCTCGATGGAGTTTCTCAAATCCATCACTCGTGTCACAACCTCGCACGCATCACTTGGCTCGAACACCGATGACCTGACTTATGCCTCATTCTCGTTCTCAGTAGTGTATATCTATGCTTGAATCACACAAAACGTGTCATTGAAGTACACTTACTGCTTAATAACAATTGTCCAAATGCCCCAAACTCCCAAATCGTCCTTTGTCCCATACCTCATCCCTGTCGACCACCTACAATCCGCTCGACGTAACAGTTAGGGGGCTTCAAGAATCTGGCATCGCTTCTTTATAAAATTCTAGGGCCATCGAGAAGTTAACAAAGTGATATTGAAACGTTGATATAATTCATGAAACTTCTATTGACCTTTCAGAAAAGTGATCCAATTTGTCAGAAACTACTGGAACGGAAGACCGAAGGTCAGGGCAGTTGGCCCAAATGCCCTTAGCTAAACGGCGTAAAGATACCAAAGTCGTCACATGTTGGGCCATGAATCTAAGGACAGAAATGTCCACTCGTGGATTTTAGGAACTCGTGAACATCAGGGAAATAACACTTACCATCCCCTTTTAGCCGTGATGTCTTGGGACGCTAGCAAACGTAGGTCGGTGATGGAGAAAGTGGGTGTCGATCAGATGATCGACGTCTCGGTGGTTGTTGTAAGGCTCCCAGCTGTTGTGTGAGGTGTCGTATCCGTGCCACTAGACCAAATACTCGATCTTTGTATACATCGTTGATGTCTGAGAAGATGTTCAATCACGTACTCCGTATCCCCGCCCACTTGTACAGGTGATGGAGGTGCAACATCTTTGCCGAGTAAGCTCGTATTGGGATCTTGGTAGTGTTTGAGTTTGCTGATGTGGAAGACAAGGTGGATCACCAAGTTGACAAGGAGACAAAGTTGAGCGACGGTCGAGATTTGCATTCGCTCGACCTCAAATGGTCCGAACTAGCGGAATTTGAGCTTGGGAAAGTCATGTCCTTGGAGTTGATATTTGCTGTGCTGAGGAGGACGCAATTTCCAGCACTGAACATGTCATCGATGTGATGTCGGTCGACTGCTCGCTTCATGGCTGCTTGCGTCTTTTTGAGGGGATCCTACTTTCACTCTGCAATCCAGTCGTTGTGGCAGGAAGATTGACGTACACCACCTTGAAAGGTATTTTACAAGTTACGTTGAAAGTGGCAAAATTGTATGCGAGTTCGGCGGTCAGGAGGTTTGCTGCCCAACCGGTCATGTGGGGCTCATGTAAAGTGTGGAGGAGTCATTCAAGAATTTGATTAGTCCGCTCGGTTTGCCCATCGGTTTGAGGATGGAACAACATTGATAGCTGGATCCATTTGATGTAAGGAATCATCAGTTCGCGTCAAAATGGCTCGTGAAGCTGCCGTCTCTATCGTTGATGATGGTACGTGGCATGCCATGCAGCTGCATGATTTGGTTAAAAAACAGGCGTGATTTTTCTTCTGCAATGACGGCAGTCGTTGTCGGAATGAAGTGCGATATTTTCCAACATCGGTCCACTATGACAAGGATTCCATCAGACTTCTTGGGTGTGGCAGGCAAACCTGTCACGAAGTCCATGCTGATGTTGGCCCATGGTTCCATCGGAACTCGTAGGGGTTGAACAAGACCAGGTGGCTGCGTGCGACAATATTTTTGTCATTTACAAGTGTCGCACCTGTAGTACTGTGCCATCTTCTTGAGCATTTTGTCCTTGCCGAAGTGTCTACCTGGACCGGTGTCGTGGTATTTCTCCAACAGCATCCGACATCGTTCCTCGGTTGGAGGAGAGACAACCGGACGAGTGAATCGCCATCGCTAGTAGGAGTCGTTGGACTAAAACTTTTTTTTCATACTCGGAATGCATCATAACCCTTCGCGAATAGTCACGCAGGGTACGGGTCTCGTTCCACAAGCAACGTACTAATATCAGCCAGTAAATCTGGTCGCCAACTTACAGCGTCCACCGGATTTTTTTTATCTAGGATGGTACTCGATGTCGTAGTCAAAGTTGGACTTGAGGAACTCCATCCATCGAGTCTGCCGGTGGCTTAGATTTTTCTGGGTCTTGAGAAGTTTTGAAGCATGATGGTTGGTACGAATGATGCATCGCTAGCATTCCAAGTAGCACTACCATTCTTTGAATGCGTGCACAACCACGAGAATCTCTTTTTTGTGTACCGTGTAGTCGAGTTCCGGTCCGCATAGTTTTTTGCCAAATGTACACGACCGGCTGTTCTCCACCGACGTTGTCTTGGAGGAGAACGGCTCTGATGGCTTGATCGGACGCATCGGTGGCCATCATGTATTCAACCGTTGGATCTGCCAATTGTAATGCTGGAGTTGAGGTCAGAGCGTTTCTCAAAGAGTTCAATACTTCTTGTTTGCTGTCTCTCCAATTCCACTCCATGGTTTTCTGTATAAGATTAGAGAGAGGCGCTAACACTCGTGCATTGTCTTTTACAAATTTATGGTAATTGTTTCAAAATCCCAACAACACGTGGGCGTCCCAAACATTTGAGGGCGTCGGCCAATCAGCGACCGCCTCCCCCCTTTTCGGGTCCACAGTGATCCGTCTTCCGCCGATGACGTGGCCCAAAAATTTGATTGAACGGTGACCAAAGTCACATTTGAGAGTTTTCTAAAACAATTAACTCTTTGTGAAACTTTAAGAACTTGTCACAGGTGTCCATTATGCTCCTCCAGGGTGCGGTTGTACAATAGGATGTCATCGAGATATACGATCGAAAGATGTTGATGTCGAAAAATGTTCAGGGGGTGTTGGTGAGTACAAACTTCATAAACGTGAACATGAAATGCCTTCATCTTGAGCGGAATGCTCTCTTCTTCATGTCCTTATCAGGTGCGTGGATCAGATGATAGCCAATGTTTAGGTCATATTTGCATAAAATTTGGCCCTCACGGAGTTGGTTGAAAATCCCATCTGCTCACGGGAGGGGGTAACGGCTCTTTGTGATGATGTCATTCAACATACAATATTCCATACACATCTACATTTTGCCTATTGTTTTTTTCACAAAAAGCACCAGTGACGCATAGGATGACGTGGAGGGCCTGATGAACCCTGAATGGGCATCTTGTCCAGCTACCTTTTGAGCTCGGCCAGCTCATGATTGCTCATTCGATCGATACCCTTCACCTTCGGTCTGGTGCCCGGCTTCAGGTCAATCTGATGGTCTATGTTATGTTGCGGTGATAGTTCTTGGGGTAGTTCCTTGGGAAAAACCCTTTCAAACTTTTTTATGAGTTCTGCAAACTCCTGCTGCAAACCTCTGAGGCGTTGAGGTTGTGGAGATCAATTTGGTTGCTACAATTTCTCTCTCCTCTCCTACTTCCACGTGGATTAGCCACGCTTGTGCTCCGTGCTTCTGATATTTCTTGGCCACGTCCACAGATATAGGCTGTTGTTTTGCGACTGTGACAGCTTCCTCCGCTGCTGCCACCTCTGCCGCTTCTAATAATTGTTGTTGCGTTGTGGGTTGCTCGACCAGAGGCTGGTGTGTATTTTCTGCCATTAACACTGACGTACACTCCTCTGCTGCTCTAACCTGCGGATTGTGCCGGTACAATAAATTTTGCCTAAGGATGATTTTGTGGTTACTCATTGGGCAAGTTCTGAAGATTGTTACGTCATGCAGATCTCCAATTTGCAGTTGGAGTGGTTCGCGAAGTTGACGGATCAGTACTCATCCGTCAATAGTTTTTCTTTTAATTACTCCATGTTTGGTATGCAAACTCAGCTTTCAAACCATTTTGTTACTGACCAAACTATGAGAAGCTCCCCCATCCAGTAGTACCCGTACCGTTTTGTGACTCTTACAACTCCTCGGTTGTACTCATGAAAGGATCACCGGTTGGTCGCCCTCGTACCCTTGTCAAAACTTGCGATCTTTGGAACCCTTGTCTGTAGTGATGTGAGCCGCTCAAATGGGCGATCATCTGAGCGGCTCACATCGGTCGGCGCAGATTTTTCTGACTGAACAGGAGCCTCACCGTCTACTACTATCCTTTGCCGTTTCTCCACTCTTTGCTCTTTTTCTACAACCCCCCTCCTTTGACGTGATGTTGTCGCTTTCGCCAGTCGCATCAGGTGAGGCCTGGTTTTTCACAAGCCCACCAGAGTCGTTGATTCCGCTGATCGACGGTGTCAATCTCCATCAGAGACAAGGTTTCTGCCGACAGTGACCTTCCTCCTTCACGATAAATATTGTGGCCTTGGGGTCGCCAGTCGTTGGATACCAGAATCCGAGAGTTGTGGTCAGCGCTGTCGATGCGGTTGGCTGTTGCCATTATTCACGGAAGGTCGTCTTGGATGCCAAAATTGGCAATTGCTCATCACATGACTCGCTTGATGCCATTATTGGAGTAGAAACACAGTTTGCCGGGGACAAGGTCATTGTCGGTGATGATTTTGTGGAAGTATACTCTGCCACGCTGGATTGTTGACGCAGACGTTGGGTTTTGTACCGCGCGTAAGACTTTTCGTTCAGCTTCCCAAAGCGAGCGAGGATAGCGTGCACGAAGCCCCTCCACATTTTTAGTGGTGTGAGAGAGTTGTGCAATATCATATTTACTTGCTCGAGAGGTAGTACGCTTGTGATTAAAGATGAGAGAGTGGTCGCGTGAGCCATCATTCTAGCTCTGTCGGTCTCCTGCTGTCATTGGATGGCCTTTTGATCGGACCACCTACACAAAGAAGTTCCACGCAAAAGCGAGGCCATGAATTAAATTTTATTTTTTTGTTTGTTGAGCCCAACAACGGTGAAGTACACCTCCAAACTCGTTAACAACATCCTGACCGTTGGTCCCTTGGATTTCGTGGAATCGGACGGCTCAGGAAGTGCCGGTTGAATCTGGGGTTCACTCTTGAGTAGTAAATCTCTCTCGGTGAGTACTGCTTCGGACGCACATGAAACTCGAAGCTCCTCCATCACCGCATGGAGCTGTTGGAGCAGATGGGTGTTTAGGCTCTTGAGTCTTAACAATTTCTGGTAAAGATCTTCATTGATTTGCGCTTGTCGGCCGGTGCATCCCATTGTGCCAGGTGTCAACCCAACAGGCTGTGCCAGAGGCAAGGGTTTGCCGAGCCCGAGGGATCCGTCACCAGATTGGCCATCGGGTTTGTCTGTGCCGCACCATTCACCGCAAAATTTGTCCTTGCCGCTTGGTGTGCCTGGAGAGCACCATTGTTCACGTACTACCGATCTGTCATCACTAGATTTCTTGTTGGGGGCTACAGGTTGTCGCTAGTTGCACTCGCTTCGTTCACTGTTGGCGTCGCAAGGTCTGTAATCTTGTGAATGGTGGAGATGCATTGAGGACTCGTGCGAGGTTGTCGCCAGGTAGTTAATGTGTCGGCTGCCCTTACCGTGCCGTTGTGCTCTGATACCAAGTGTTGCCCCGAGTAGAATGTAGGTGGTTCACAGCGATGAGGTACGGGACAAGAGACAATTAGGGGGTTTGGGACAAATGAATATTTTTTATTAAGCGTTAAGTGTACTTCGATGAAAATTGACGAGTGCGTCAAGCACTAATATACAATGCCGAGAATGAGCATGGGACATATGTTGGATCATCGGTGCTCGAGCCAAGGAGCACATGCTAGGTCACGTTGTGAGTGGGTGATGCAAGAAGCTCCACCGGGAATTTGGTGGGTTTTGAGAATATTGCAGCTCTTCTTTATAAAAGTATAAGACTGTCGAGAATTTGACCGAATGATATCAAAATGCCGACATGGTTCTCGAAAATCCTATTGACCTTTCTGGAAAGTGGTTGAAGTTGTCATAAACTTTTGGAATGAAACACCGGGGGTCAGGGCAGTTGGCCAAAATGACCTTGGCCGAACGGCGTAAAAATCCCAAAGTCATCATTTAGTGGGCCTTGAATGTAAGAACAGAAAATGTTCACTCGCAGAATTTACGGACTCATGTACGTCAGGGACGTTACACATAGTGATGAGGTGCTGGAAAGAAGAATATTTGAGGATTCAGAAAAAATGGATAATTTGTATTAAGCACTAAGTGTACTTTAACGACAAGTGTCAAGTGAGTCGAGCACATATATACAATGCCAAGAATGAGAATGAGGCATGTGTCATATCCTCATCGCTCGAGCCGAGCAACTCATGCAAGGTCGCGCCGTGAGTGGCTGCTTTGAGAAGCTTCGCCAAGAAGTTGGGGGGCTTCGAGAATATCAAGGCGGAATTTTATAAAGATCCAACATCATCAAGAAGTCAACCAAAAAGTATCAAAACATCAGTAAAGTTTGCAACAATTTTTTCCACCTTTTTGGGAGATGGTTGAAGATGTCAGGAACTTCTTGAACAAAATATCGGAGGTCAGGAATGTTGGCCAAAATGACCTCTGTCGAACGGCGTAAAAATCCTGAAGTCATTACAGAGTGGGCCACAAATATAATGACATAAATGCCCATTCATGGGGTTTAGGGACTCGTGTACATCAGGTACGTCATAACAATACCCCCCCCCCCCCCCCTTTAGCTGCGATGTCCTAATATGCTAGCAGACGTAGACAAGTGGTGATGGTAGAAGCCCTCGATCAGATGATCAACATCTTGGAGGTTGTTTTAGGGTCCCCAACTGTTGTATGCGACTTCGTATTCGTGCCACTTAACCAGATACTCGGTGATGATAAGCGTTGATGTCTGAGAATGTCTTCAATGACACACTCCTTGTCCCCTTCCACTTGTATATGATATTGGGGTGCGACGTCTCTACCAAGGAAGTTTGTATTGGGGTCCCGGTAATGCTTGAGTTTGCTGACATCGAAGATAGGGTGTTTCATAACCGCTTGAGTCCTTGAGAGAGTTTTCCATGTTTCCTCCCAAATGCTTGCAAAGTCCCTGCGGTAGATGTTGACCACAAGGATATAGCTATAATTTTGTAATCCAGCTGGTCTGGTGGGAATTTTACCGTAGACCACCACAAACGGGATTTTACCAGTTGTTGTGGAAGTGGTGGAGTTTTATGTGATTTTTACAATTGGCGGCTTGGCTGGCCATGAAGTGCCAAGCGACTCACATAATGTGCGGAGAAGCTCTTGGAGCGTCTGATTGGACTGTGCCATTTGCCTATCAAGGGAGTATGGAACATTGTTGACAGTTGAATCTGAGTGCAATAACCCTTCATCATTTTGTGCCAAAAACAGCTAATGAAGTGGCCGTTTCTGTTGCTGATGATGGTACGTGGCAATTTGTGCAGCCGTATGATTTCATTTAGAAATTGTTGTGCTGCGATGACGATGGTCGTCGTCGAGATGAAGTGTGAAAATTCAGAAAATCTGTCCACCATAACAAGGATGACGTCATAACCTTTGGGGGTGGTGGGTAGACCCGTCACAAGGTTGATGTTGATGTTGGTCCACGGTTCTGTCGGAATAAGAAGTGGCTTGAGTAGAACGGGCGGCCGCGTGCGATGAGATTTCTGTCTCTGACGGGTGTCGCACGATTTGTACAAGCTGACACATCAGTCTACATCTTGTCCCACAAGAAGTATTTTGATAGCTTCTTGAGTTTCTTGTCCTCGCCGAAGTGTCCACCAGGATCGATGACTTGGCATTCCTCCAGTAGCATTCATTGTAGCTCATCCTTCAGAGGCAAGAAAACTTGGCAAGCGAATCGTCGTCGCCACTAGGGGTCGTCGAACCATAATTTGCATAACCATTCGCGAACAGCATCACGAGGTAAGGATCTCATTCAATGAGAAATTTGTTTATCTTGACCATTATATCTGGTCGCAAACTTGCAGTATCCACCAGATTAGTTTTCTCAGGCCGACACTCGTTGTCCTAGTCAATTTTGGACTCGAGGAACTCCATCCATCGAGTTTGCTTACAGCTCAGATGTGGCTGATTCTTGAGATATTGTGATGGTCCGTGTGCACAATGCATCACCGGAATTCCAAGTAGCGGTGCCATGTCTTGAACATGTGCACAGCTGCAAGAATTTCCTTCTCGTACATCACGTAGTTGAGTTTTGGCCTGCACATTTTTGCTACATGTACACAACCTGTTTGACTCCACCACCGTTGTCTTGGAGGAGAACGGCTCTGATGGCACGATTAGATACATTCGTAGTCATAATGTAGTCCATCGTTGGATCTGCCAATCATAAGGCTGATGCCGAGGTCAGAGCATTTCTCAAATAGTTGAACGCTTCTTTTTCGCTATCTCTCCAATTCCACTCGGTGGTTTTCCGGGTGAGATCAGAAAGAGGCATTGAATCTCGTACGTAGTCCTTTATGAATTGACGGTAGTAGTTGTAGAAGCCCAAATATACTTAGACGTCCTGAATACTTTTGGGCATCGGCCAATGAGCGCCTCCACCTT
Organism: Penium margaritaceum; assembly: GCA_023375785.1. NCBI lineage: Eukaryota > Viridiplantae > Streptophyta > Zygnematophyceae > Desmidiales > Peniaceae > Penium > Penium margaritaceum. Next base: position 8,771 of record SZWC01015953.1, on the reverse strand, counting down.
TTCCAGGACAATGGTAATTTGTCCGTCGACGATGATGTGGCCTAGAAACTCAATTAAAGGGTGACCAAAGTCACATTTTGATATTTTTTGAATTTGTGCTCTCTTTGTAGACTCTTGAGAACTTTTCAAAGGTTTCCATTGTGCTCCTCTTGGGTGTGGCTGTACACCAAAATGTTGTCAACATACACGTCAACAAAGTCATCACTATACGAGAAAAAGATGTTGTTTATCGCCGCTATAAATGTTGTGTTGAAATTTATGAGTCAAAACGACACTAATGTGAACTTGAAGTACCAATATGTGGTGCAGAATGCTCTCTTCTGGATTTTCTTATCACATACGCGGATCTAATGATAGCTGTTACGTAGATTGATTTTGCTTAGAATGTGGGACCTACGGAGTTGGTAGAAAAGTATTTCTGTTTGCTGGAGAGGGTAGCGGTTCTTGATGGTGATGTCATTCAATGCTCGGTTGTCCACACACTTTTGTATTTCCCCTATTTTCTTTTTCTTGAAAGTACAGGTGTCACGTAGGGTCACGTGGAGGGGCTGTTGAACCCTTGACCAAGAATCTCGTCCGGCTGTTTCTTGAGATCGTTCAACTCATGATCGCTCATCTGATAGGTCTCCTTCAACCTCGATCTGCTGCCCGGTTTTCGGTCCATCTAATGGTCGATGTTTCACTGCACGGGTGGCTCTTGGAGTAGTGCATTCGGAAAAAAATCCTTTAAAATCCTTGCTGAGTGCTGCAAACTCCTCTGATAAAGTTACAAACTTGTTAAGTGTCGAGGCCGATGTGGTCGCCTAGGCAGCTGCATTTTCTTCCGCTTCCATAGTCTCCACGTGGATTAGCCATACTTCAGCTCCGCATTTCAGGTATCGCATGGCCACGTCCAGAAATATCGGTTGGCGTTTTGTGGTTGCTGCAATTTCCTCTTCTGCCTCTCCCTCTGCCACTTCTCGTAACCGTCATTGCGTCGTGGGTCGCTTGACCAGAAGCAGATGATGTTTTCTGCCTGTGATGCTCAAACAGACTGATCCGCTACTCTAGTCCACTTGCGGATTGTGCTGGAACAAGGAAATCTTGCCCGCTGATGATTTTGTGGTTGCTCATTGGACAAGTAATCCAGACCGTCACATTGTGTATATATCCGATTTGTAGTCAGAGTGGTTCGGGAAGTGGGCAGGTCTACAGTCTTTCGTCAATGGTTTTTCCTTCAAACACCCCTGGTTTTTTCCTGTAAACCCAACTCTTGAACCATGTCCTTGTTTACAAAGCTGTGAGAAGCTCCTTCATCCAGTAGTGCTGGTACCATTTTGCGACTCTTACAGTCCCTTTGTTGTACCCGTAATTGTATTTCCAGTTGTTTGTCCTTGTATCCCTCGTCAAACGTTTGCGATCTCTGAAATCCTTGTCTGCAGTGATGGTAGCCGCTCACATGGGTGATTGGTCGGCACAGAACTTTTCGATCGGAAAGGAGCCTCACCGTCTACTCCTGTCCTTTGTCATTTCCCAACTCCTCATGTCTTCTCTGTGCCTTCCCCCCATTTTTGGTTTGTTGATGCCATTTCCGACAGTCTTGGGAGATATGGCCCAACTTCTTGCAAGTCCGGCTGAGCCATTGATCGACGGTGTCAATCTCTATCAAAGTCCAGGTGTTCCATCGGTTGCGACTATTCCCCGCCATGATGAGAATTGTGGCGTTGGGATTGCTAGCCATTGGGTTCCTGCATTCAAGCATTCTAGTCAACACTGTCGATGCGGTCGGCTGCTACGATAATTCGCGGAAGAAAATAAAAAAGAATAAAAAAATGGTGATTTCTCATCAAATATCTCTCTTGAGGCCGTTGTTGTATTATAGCATAGCACAAAAACATAGCACACCGGGGGTGAGGCCGCTGCTGGTGATGATTTTGTAGAAATGCCGAGTATTCTCCGTCACACTGGACTGTCGACACAAACGTTGGAGTCTGTACCGTGTGTCAGACTTCTTTTTCAGCTTCCCAAAATGAGTGAAATTAGAGTGCAAGAAGACGCTCCACATTTCTGATGGCGTGAGTGAATCGTACCACATCGGATTAATCTTCTTGAAAGGTAGCAAATCTTTGGTTGACATTGTGAGAGCAGTTGCCTGAGTCATTTATCTGGCTCCGCTGGTTTCTTCCTGCCGTTGGATGGTCTTTGGATTGGACCACTAACTTGAAGTTGTGCCACACGAAAGCAAGGCCACGAGGTAAATTTTCTTCTTTTCATTGTTGATCCTAGCAGCAGTGACGTACACCTCCAAACCCGTCAGCCACATCTAGACAGTTTGTCTCTTAATGTTCACGGGATGGAACGGCTCGGAAACTTCTAGTCGAATCTGGGGTTCACTCGAGAGTTGCAAATGTTTCTCGGTGAGCAATGTCTGGCACAGGAAATCTGAAGCACCTTCATCGCCAGGTTGAGTTGTTTCATCAGACAGGTGTTGAGGCTGTCGAGACCGGACAACTTTTGGTACAGGTCTTTATTGATTTGCGCTTGTCGGCCAGTGCTTCTCATTGTGCCGGATGTCGACCTGAAGGGCAGCTGCGGGGGCGAAGGGTTCGTCGAGCCCGAGGGGTCCATCACCAGGATGACCATCGGGTTTGTTGGTGCTGTGCCATTCACTGCTAAGGTGGACGTGGCTGTTTGTTTTTCCTGGAGTGGGTCGCTTCGTGCACTGCTCATCCTCCATCATCGTAGCGCTAGGGAGTGTTGCTCGTCACCAGTTGCGCTCGCTCTGTTTGTTGTTGTTGTCGCAAAGTCTGTAGCCTTCTAAATGGTGGTGATGTGCTGAGGACTCCTGCAAGGTTGACGCGAGGGAGTCAATGCATTGGTTGCTCCTCCAGTGCCATTGCGCTCCGTTACCAAGTGTTGCACCAAGTGGAATGTAGGTGGTCAACAAGGATGAGGTGCGGGACAAAAGATGGTTTGAGAGTTTGAGAAAATGGATAATTTTTCTTAATAAGTAAGTTTACTTTGATGAAAAGTGTCGAGTGATTCAAGCACATATATACAATGCCGAGAATGAGAATGAGGCATATGTCGGGCCCTTGGCGCTCGAGCGGAGCGATGTGTGTGAGGTCACACTGTGAGTTGCTACTTCAAGAAGCTTCGAGAATATGGAGGCAGGGTTTTATAAAGATCAAGCGTCATCGAGAAGTCAACCAAACAACACCAAAACATGGATATAGTTTGCGACACTTCTGACGACCTTTCTGGGAGGTGGTCGAATATGTCAAAAACTTTTGGAACGCAACACCGGAGGAAGGGGAAGTTGGCCAAAATTCCCTCGGCCGAATGGCGTAAAAATCCTGAAGTCTTCATGCTGTGGGTTAAAAATGTAACGGAAGAAATGTCCACTCGTGGAGTTTAGGGAATTGTGTACGTCAGGCAGGTAACAAAGAGGAACTTCACAGGTAGAAGTTGCAAAACAGAAGGAAAACTTTGGGATTGAAAACTTTGGATGTCTTGTAGTCATTATTCGTGTATATTGATGAAAAGTATCAAATAATTTAAGAATGTGTATACAGCATAAAAAAATGAGAACGAGGTCATACGGTGACCTGAACGTAGATGGTCCACTGGAATACGATACTAAGCACAAAACGATGCAATAAATTGATGAAATTGTATTATTATTGGTAGGTTTACTCCGATGACAAGTGTAGGACATGTCAGGTGCATGTGTACTATAGAATGAAATACAATGAGATGTATCTTGGGTCTTGGATGCTCATGTTGAGCAAACTGTGAAATATCACATCGTAAATGGTCGCTTTGAGAAAATCTGCCAAGAAGTACGGAGGTTTTGACACTATCAAAGCGTGTCATTATAAGAGTCTAGCACCGTCCAGAATGCGACTGAACACTATCAAAAAATCGATATAGTTTTCGATAATTATATTTCCCACTTCAGAAATGAATCAAATGTGTCAGAATCTTCAGTAATGAGAAATATTGGTGTGTTAGTCACAATGACCTTTGGACTTGTCGCCACTCACTTGTTGGGGTCACGGGACGCTCGACAGCTGCTTCGACAACATCAACCTCATCAAGCGCGTCCTCACATGCTCTGTAGAGTTTTCTCGGCGACCAGCTCCCGGGGACCATTTTATCAACGCTATTATCGTTACTCATTTATGTACGAGTTGCAGGGATTTTCTCTCTCAACACCTTGTGCTTCTCTCCATTTTCCATTCAGACACCTAAGGAGCCTGTACAATTGCCAGGTTCTAGACAGCTATTGTTTTGGAGCTTGCAATAGGGTTGGTCTAGATTCCTACCACTTGGTAAAAATTCTGAGTTCCTATGTGTGTATGTGGGTGAGACCATCCCCACACTTGTCTTGTTTGTTTTGTACCAACTTCTACTCTCTCAAGCATAACTTTGCTGTCCCTCCACCGTTATACACCCTGATACTCACATTATGTCTCTCTCACATTGTGCTCTCCTACATAGATCATCAATGGGGTTCTCTCATTCCCAAGTGGTATTAGACCTGAAGAGAGACATGGCCTCTTCATCCCACAAGGAAACACACATCAGCAAGAGCAACGGAAGCATATGGGCTGGGCTAGGCTGGGTTGGGAAACACATACAGATCCTGGCAACATGGAGGCCCTGAGTTGAGGGCTCGCGTCACGTAGCCCTCTACCAGAGTGGGGGGAGAAATGCTATGAAAAATATTTTGGTTGTTTCCCTCATCGCTGCAGCCTTCTTGAAAGCACTGTGAAGTGGTAGTGACGATGCCTTAGGGTGCCACAACAGTAGCAGCAAATATCGCAACTACGTCTTTTTGTACACTCTGTAATATGTGTATGGCACAAGCGTGCATGTGTAGTTTCCCATAAGGTTAGGTAGATCCAAGTATACTTGGATCTACCTAACCTAGCCCACACATACATGTGTGTACACTACATTAGTACTTTTCATGTGATTTTTTATGGAGCAAGAATCAAACAAACTCAATGAAAATAATGTTCAGTCCTTTCTTTCTATCCTATGTCTGTTAGGAGAAAATATAACAGCACATTGTCTGCTAATATTTCCATCTAGACACATTGCGAACATATTGTGTTACTATGGAGAAGAGTGAGTCATTGATATCATTTGTAAAGTGGGGGGAATCTCTTAGATCCCCTCTTCTCCACACACCGAAAGCGTATTGGGGGAGTGTACGTGGGAGTGTATGTGGTGCACTTGCTTGAAAATACCAAAGTGTGTTCATAAATATAATTTCTACAAAATATCTCTTAGCATAATACAACTGTGTATTTTTCTGTACACCCCTCTCATACACTGCCCAATACACTGGCCTGATACACTTTTACTTTTTGGGGCAAGAGGGGGTCTCTCGATATCCGTCGAACCCACCACCCCCCACCCTCCCCCCTCCAACACCGAAAGTGTATTGAGGGAGTGCATGTGGGAGTGTATGTGGTACACGTACTGAAAAATACACAGTTTTATTCGCAGATGTTGCTTCTACGAAAAATCCCTTAGCATAATACACTTGTATTTTTTTCTATGCACCCCTCTCATACACTGCCCAATACACGGGCTTGATACACTTTTACCTTTTGGGAGGGAGGGGGAGGAGGGTCGCTCGACATTCGTTGAACCCATCCCCCATCCCCCCCCTTCCCAAACACCGAAAGTGTATTGGGGGAGTGTATCTGGGAGTGTATGTGGTGCACATGCTGAAAAATACACAAGTGTATTCTTAAATGTTATTTCTACGAAAGATCTCTTAGCAAAATACACTTGTGTATTTTTCTATACATCCCTCTCATACACTGCCCAATACACTGGCCTGATACACTTTTACCCTTTTTTTGGGGGGAGAGAGGGGCTCTCGATAGCCGTCGAACCCATCCCCTACCCCTCCCCCCCCCCAACCAAAAGTGTATTGAGGGAGTGTATATGGGAGTGTATGTGGTACACATGCTAAAAAATACATAAGTGTTTTTTGCAAATTTCATTTCTATGAAACATCTCTTAGCGTAATACACGTGTTTTTTTCTATACACCACTCTCATACACTGCCCAATACACAAGCCTGATACACTCTTACCTTTTGGGAGGGAGGGGAGGGTCGCTTGATATCCGTCGAACCCATCTCTCAACCCCCCTCCCAAATACCAAAAGTGTATTGGGGGAGTGTATCTGGCAGTATGTGTGGTGCACGTGTTGAGAAATACATAAGTGTATTTGCAAATGTTATGTCTACAAAACATCTCTTGGCGTTATACACTTGTGTATGTTTCTATACATCCATCTCATACACTGCCCAATAGACTGGCCTGATACACTTCACCTTTGGGGTGGGAGAGGTCTCTCAATATCCTTCAAAATCCATCTCCCTCCCCCAACACCGAAAGTGTATTGGAGGAGTGTATGTGGGAGTGTATGTGGTGCAAGTGCTGAAAAATACACAAGTGTATTTGCAAATGTTATTTCTATGAAACGTCTCTTAGCGTAATACACTTGTGTTTTTTTCTATAGACCCCTCTCATACACTCCTCAATACACGGGCCTGATACACTCTTATCTTTGGAGGAGAGGGTCGCTCCATATCCGTTGAACGCATCCCCCCCCCCTCCCTAACGCCGAAATTGTATCGGAGGAGTGTAACTGGGAGTGTATGTGGTGGACGTGCTACAAAATACACAAGTGAATTCACAAATATGATTTCAACGGAAGATCTCTTAGCGTAATACACTTGTGTATTTTTCTATACACCCCTCTCATACACTGCCCAATATACTGGCCTGATACACTTTTACCTTGGGGGGGGGGGGGGGAGGGTCTCTCGATTTCTGTCAACCCCATCTCCCAACACCAAATGTGTATTGGGGAAGTGTCTTTGGGAGTGTACGTGGTGCAAATGCTGAAAAATACACAAGCGTATTCGCAAATTTTATTTCTACAAAACATCTCTTAGTGCAATACAATTGTGAACTTCTCTATACATCCCTCTCATACACTGCACAGTACATGAGCCTGATACACTTTTACCTTTTGGGGAGGAGGGGGAGGATCTCTCGATATCCGTCGAACCCATCCCCTACCACCCTCCCCCAAACACCAAAAGTGTATTGGGAGAGTGTATGCGGGACTGTATGTGGTACACGTGCTGAAAGATACACAAGTGTATTCGGAAAAAATAGAACCCAAAACCCTAGAATGTGAGTTCGGGTTTAAGTTCCACCAAGTTCCGTGTCCAAAAACAGGAGTTTTTATTTGTTTCAGTAGTAGCACATTTCAGGTCTAGATACAAATGTATGTCTTCTTCACCGAACTGCGAATGGAGCTGTGAAACACTAAACCATGGTTTTTTATTCGGTGTTAAGGATTTAATTTCAATCCTTCCCGTAACGTTCATGTGTTTAAGCATACAAATACACTCTTATAACTATGAACAAACATAGAAATTTAAATTGTGCCATAATTTCCATGAAGGTACCATGAAGCATCCAGATGCATACATTTGACATATACACTGTTGTATTTTACGGGTGATTAACCATAAATAGACTGTTCTCATTGCAACAGGAGCAGCTACATCCAACACAACAGTAGCAAATATACCAATGACAAGAGCAAAAGCAGCAAAAGCGGCAGAAGAAACCGCAAAAGCCGGAACAACAGCTGCATAAATAGCATTAGTACCTAGAGTAGCAGCAGCAGAACAATTGTAAATTAGCAGTAGCAATAGCAGCCGGTGTGATGAAAAAAATCGCGCTACATGTAGTTGTCGTATCAACCAGTAGTAGCTTCAACAACAGTAATAGCAAGAGCTGCAAAATTGCCAACAACAGCTTTAGCATCAGCCATACTGGCAACACAAGCAGCAAAAGCTGCATCGGCAATAGAAGAAGAGTACCAGCAACAATAACAGCGGTCACAATGATGACGTTGCTGTAGATGGGAAATCCCTGACAGGTGTGATAGCCACAAAACATGCCAGAAACTACTGGCGTGCATGGTGAATGCAGTAGCCACTCTCACAATCAGCCTTCAACAAGCGAGAAGTTGCTTTACAACTCCTTACTTCTTTGGTACTGACCTGCGTGTTGATGGCCTCACTCGTCAGTTGAAGAGCTAGTTGACCGAGGAACTTGTTGAACGACAAGCTCGTCCATCAAGAAGCTCATTGATTGATAGAGCTTGCTATTGATGAGGGCTAAGCTCGCCAACGTACCACCTAAGACAAACAATGGAGGGATAGCAGGTGACCTTTGCCACCCCCCCCCAGACCAATGTTGACGCGGCATCTCAGACCTTGTGGCCACTGTAGTGGTGGTAAATTATTATTTTCGTCTATTTTATCCTTGTTTTTATTTTATTTTACTCCTTCCTTCCATTTCACTCTTCTTTGAGACCCTACTATTTGGGGATCTGTCCTGGTGCCTCAAGAGACCGTAAGTCCTGCTCATTTATATCTTCTTTGATCGCGACCCTCACACGTGAGAGTCTGATCCTGTGCGGTAGGAGACTGCTATTGCCATGTCATCGGTGATTCTGATACCCGGAAAGGCTCCTGCCCTAGCCCCTTCAACAGTGATTGTTTCCCAACAAGGATGGCCTTGGCTTCCGCCACCCTACTACCCTCCCATTCATGGGCCACCTTCTCTATTATATACCTCTCCTTAAAGGCTCTAGCCAGCAACTGCATCGCATCGGCTGCCCTCTCTCCCCCCCTCCCTCTCTCTCTCTCTCTCTCTCTCTCCCTCTCTCTCTCTCTC
>SZWC01015952.1:31092-46680 GCA_023375785.1 Penium margaritaceum | reverse complement strand
TGTATGTATGTATGTATGTATGTATGTATGTATGCATGTATGTATGTACGTATGTATGTATATATGCATGCATGCATGCATGTATGTATGTTTGTATGTATGTATGTATGTATATATGTATGTATGTATGTATGTATGTATGTAGGTATGTATGTATGTTTGTATGTATGTATGTATGTATGTATGTATGTATGAATGTATGTATGTATGTATGTATGTATGTATGTATGTATGTATGGATGTATGTATGTCTGTATATGTGTATGTAAGTATGTATGTATGTATGTATGTATGTATGTATTTATGTATGTATGTATGTATGTATGTATGTATGTATGTATGTATGGATGTATGTATGTCTGTATATGTGTATGTAAGTATGTATGTATGTATGTATGTATGTATGTATTTATGTATGTATGTAGGTATGTATGTATGTATGTATGTATGCATGCATGCATTGTCACGCACAACTCTGCCGCAGCTCCGCAAAAGAAGTGACCCGCGGACAGGAGAGAGAGGGGGCAGAGCATCCGCGCACAGGTTGCTGGCTCCTGCGGATACGGTTGAGCGAGGGGTAGCGCGGATCCGGGGGAGGCGAGGGCCAGGGCATTGATGGGATGTCCGCCGCAGGCAAACGACTCATCTGCGGCGGTTCCTCGCAGTCGAACTTGTGGCACGGCGGGAAGCAGTTGAGGAAAGAGCCGCGGTGCAAAGGGAACAGGGACGAGTCGCCTTAGAATCCGCGGCCACTGACAAAGCACAGGCAGGACAGCGGAGGAACCGAGCAATCAAGGGAGAAAACGTCCAATCAGCACAAGCGACCAAACATCAATCACGGAGGAGTCCCGGGAGACGCACCGCGGAAGACGAAGATTCAAGGAAGAACACGAAGAACTGCATGCACGAACCGCGTACGAAGAATATGATCAGTAGAAGATAGGCAGTATGTGTAGGTGTGGATGAGACGAGACCCGCGGTGCGTAGCCGCACCGCGTGGACTCCAAGTTGGAGGAAGCAGGATGATGTAAGAGGGATGAGACCGACGGCGTGTAGACACGCTGTGCGGAGTCCCAAGTAGAAAAAGGGCCCCACTAGCAATAGCAGAAGTGCAACTCAGACTTGTTTACATCCCACAAGTATTCCCTGTACTCCGCAACCAGCTTGATCAAAGTCATTGGCCTACTCTCATTCATGTATTCCGCACATTGCCGTCTTGCCCTCATTTGCTCTCGGAGTCCGATCCGCGGACTGTGGGAGAGTGCGTGAAGAACCAAAAGTCCGAGTGAGGTGGGCTGCCGGCGGTGTCCCTTGCTTGCACACGTCCGCGGAACGGGGTTCCGCGGAGAGGAGTCGGACGCCACAAGGTGGTGGACTCCCGTGTGGGAAGAAGTGGAACGCGGAGCATCACTCATCGGTGAGGTGTCTGCGCAGAGGTTTAGACCTGTGGTCCGCAGAATAGCTGATAATCAGGAGTTTTGCCATCGCGGGTTGCCGTACTCTAGTGGGCCGCAGAGTGTCTTATCTCATTAAGGTATCTGCGTAGAGGTTTAGACCTGTGGTCCGCAGAATAGCTGATAATCAGGAGTTTTGCCATCGCGGGTTGCCGTACTCTAGTGGGCCGCGGAGTGCCTTATCTCATAAAGGTGTCTGCGCAGAGGTTTAGACCTGTGGTCCGCAGAATAGCTGATAATCAGGAGTTTTGCCATCGCGGGTTGCCGTACTCTAGTGGGCCGCGGAGTGCCTTATCTCATAAAGGTGTCTGCGCAGAAGTTTAGACCTGTGATCCGCGGGATAACTGATAAACAGGAGTTTGCCATTACGGGTCATTGTACTCTAGTGGTCCGCGGAGTATCATATCTCAGTAAAGTGTCTGTGTAGAAGTCCAGACCTGAGGTATGCGGACCCACCAATCACTGGGAGTTCGCCATTATAGGTCGTCATAATCTGGTGGGATGCGGAGTATAAGTTTTCGTAAAGGTGCGTGCGCAGCAGTCCCTAGCCACTGGTCGGCGGAACAGCTGCGAGCCTAAAAGTGACCTGTGTCCGGCCGCGTACTGGTAGTAGTGATGTGTATTATCGGCGGAAGATCCGCGGAAAGCGATCGATCGCGGAAAAATCAGGGACGCGGAAAAATTGGGGGTATCAGTGTCATGGTGCGGTGAGCGTGGACAGTTCTTTGCTCTTTGCCAGCAGAACTGCACGCGCCTTTTAGATCAGTCTTTGATGTCGTCGGCCAGCTTCGTGCATCAGGACGTCGGACGACGACAACAGCAATCATCGGCGTGGTGCATCCTGCCATGACGGGCCGTGACCTGTGCGGGGAGCAGGGATTCCTCATCAGTGCCATCCCGCACGCTAGTCAGCTCCTCACCGGGCCCCGATCCGCTCGTCCAGCACCGACGAGTAACTGAGTGCTTGGAGCTGCTGCACTGGCGCCGCATAATGGAGGCGCTGGGAGAACACGTGGAGGTGGAGAGTATCCACAGCTCTGACAGCCATGGCTCGGTCCAGCGTCAGCAGGGACAAGAGGGCCAGCAGAACGTACCGCTTGGGGCACAGTGGTTCTCCGATGTACCACCTTCACTGGAGGTATCCTCCGGTTGTGGAGAACTGGAGGCCTATCGCGGACTGATGTATCGGCGTCGTGGCGGACAGCAGCAGCAGGCTCCCGGCGAAACGGAGCTGCAGCCCGCACACCCGCCTCTACATCCGCAACCCTTGCCGCTGAGCCCCGAGGATTCACGGATCCCCAAGGCACCGACACCGGACGAGCAGTAGATCTCACCGCAGCTGCAGCAGGTGCGATTCCCCCCCCCCGCCCTTGGGATACCCTAGGACGTGAAGCTGCCGCACCAGCTGGTGGGGACAACCCTGGGGGTCCCGGCCGCGGAAACCCCTGTGCAAGGCTTGCAACAGCAGCCGATGGCCACATCGGAGCAGCCCACGGGGATGTCTGTGTCTACACAGGCACCAGGAGCCACAAAGTTGCCAATGAGCCACTTCCCCGTGAGTCAGACCCCTCTGACTATGGGAACAGTAGCCACAGGGGCAGCCGCGCAACTCCAGGTGGTCGGAGTGGCCCAACCACCGAAATATCCGCGGCAGCAGCACATGGGAGGTGGGCAGGCAAGTACGACGCAACAGCCCCCCGGGTCACAGCCAAACCCGGTCACCCTGCCAACTGGGGCACCCCCGCAGCCGCCTGCACCAAGTACACCACCACAACAGCAGATGATGAGCACCATGCAGGCGGCGGACATGCCGTATCCGCCTACGGCAGGACTGCAGCAACCGGCGCATCGGCCACCGCATCTCACGATGCAAGTGGGGGTGATGGCAGGGCCATCCACAGTCACGCAGCCGCCACCGCAGATACCTCAGTCCGGAGGCGGACCCAACCACCAAGGGAACACGGTCCAACCTCTACTGACCGGGACCCTACCAACGAGTCATCAGCGGCAGACGACCGGAGGCGGGACACAGCTGATGACTATGACGCAACCCCCTACGGCCACGCCGGCCCCGTGGACGACCCAGATGCAGCGGCGGATGGGTCCAATGCCGATGGGAACGCTGCCGCAGACGTTCGTGCCCAACATGATTCCGCAACCACCCATGCCCACCTACCAGCAGCTCCTCCACCAGCAGCCGGTTGGAACAATGCCAGTTGGGATACCTCCCCAGGCCTCGCTGCCAACGCCACAACAAACTGCACAGAGCCATTTATACCTGCCCCCACAGCAGCTGCAAGGGAATCCGCACCTGACCACCAGCGCTGGAGCGGCAGTTCCTCTCCACACCACGGCTACAGCTCCACCGGTTCAGATGTACTGGGTACCACAGACAGCGGCACCACCGGTACAGGGAACCCAGGTTCTGCCGCCTGGGACAGCATTCTTCTCCACACCTTACACCGCCTCCACAACCACTCCCTCGTCCTGGCACATGCCTCTCCCTCCCACGCAAATAAATCTTCCCATGTCCGCGGGGCAGCTGCTGACGCCGATCCCTACGAGTGGATACTCCGCAGCTCCACCTGCAGCCCTTCCCCCGCCACATACTATGACTGCGTTGACGACTAACCGCAGCACCGTCCCGCAGCTGCAATACATCCGTTCCGAGCCCGCCAACATTCCTCGGCTGGACTCCTTCAAAGGTACCCCAGAGGAAGACCCCTGGGTCTGGCTTAAACAAATCACCCTCTATGCCAGCATAGGCCGGATTCCGCCCGATCTCTGTCTTGCCACCGCGGAACTCCACCTTTAGGGAGCAGCAGCGGACTGGTACAACGCGCGAGCACCTTTTCTATCTTTCGAAGACTTTGGCAACGCCCTCGTAGAACGCTTCAAACAATTGACAAAAGAAGAAGCGCTGCGGAAGATTGAGAAAGAGGTCATGCGCAAGGACGAGGACATCCACCGTTTCGTGGACCAATTCCTCACCTGGGCCTCAGTGGCCAAGAATCCACAAGGGGAAGGTCTGCCACTATGGGTCTTGTTGCAGAACCTCATCCGCGCACTCCCAGATGAGATTAGTAGCCTCATGATTGCTGACCGCTATCTGTCCCTTCAAGATGCGGTGTGGGACGCCACAGCCATCTTCACCAGACAGCGCTCTACCCGGAAATACCAGGGCAGCGACATCCATGCACCCACATATTCATACGCACCCCCTCCACAGCAGCAAAAATCAAAGGCCTGCTACACATGCCAGAGTCTGGAGCACATTGCGCGGGATTGCCCACGCAAGCGACAGGCGGCTCCGCGCCCTCAGCCGGTCTTCCAGGACCCTATGGTTCAACAATGGCAGCAGTACTACAACCCAACATGGCGAGGTCCGCACCAGCAGCCTCAGCAGCCGCAGCCACAGCAGCAGAAACCGCAACAGCAGCCACCGCATCCGCCCCCCACCGGACAAGGACACCTGGCTCAAGGCACGGGTCAGGGTATCTTGCCAAATCCGCCGCAAAACCCCACGACCGGTGCTCGCAATGTAAAGTTGGGATTGCCCATGGCGGAGGATGAGACTACCGAGGTGGCACCAACGCATGAGGAGGCGGAGCTCATCACACGCTCCCGTCGGATCAAACTCCGCGGATGGGACCTACAGGAGGCTGCACAGTTACAGGACGACCTGCGAAGACGAGCGGAAGCCGCCGAGGCCCGGCTACAAGAGGCCATCACGGTCCGCTCCATGCGACCCCCAGAGAAGCGCCGCCAACCAGACCCTGAGCCTGCGGTGCTCCCAGTTGTTGCGCACAACTCGCCTGCATCCCGGCCTACTCCCACCGTTGCAGCTGATTCCGCTAACCCAGTTCACAAATTGTTCACCACTCCTATTGCCCATGTGAACTTCTTTTACTTCCTCCGCCTTCATCCCGAGTTGGCTCCGCGGCTCAAGGAGGAATTCACCACAGCCAATCATCGTCTCCAGACTGTGAGCATCTCTCTTGCCTGCACCACTCCGCCCCACGGCACCCACAACACCCAACGTGTTGTGGCGGATGCACCTCCCGCATTAACTACGGAGGAGATGGAATGGGGCTGGGCACCACAACCCCTGGAACCACCCCGCCGCGATGAACACCACTACGAAGTAGCCTACTGTGTGGTCTGGATCTGCGGCCGCAAGTTCTTGGCCATCATCGACACTGGCGCGATTCACACTACTGTGGCCCTCCGCGTCCTCTGTCTCATTGGATGGACAGACCGCATCATCCCAACGCGGCGGTTGTTAAGTAACTCCGCAGGAGGGATAGATTACGGGGATGGTGAAGTACGGGGCCTGCCCTTGCAGGTGGGTACTTTGCATGAACCGATGGATGTCCAGGTAACCCAGGCGCGGACCTATGACGTTCTCCTGGGCATGGACTATCTCCTTCCACGACGCGGTAACCTTCTGTTTTCCCTAGGCTTCATGCAGCTCACCTCCACCACGGGCACAAAAGAGTACGCCCTCATTACTGTGGGCGATCGCGTCACGGTGCCGGTGGCCGATGCCCCAACCTTCTCCCTCTCTGACGCGGCACAAGAGGATGCCCTCGCACGTTCCCCGGGTAACCTGGAATCGGCAGATGATGTCCTGGATGCGGAACAGGTTCACATCGGAGAGTGGCGTGAACTCTCCGCGGAGCACATGGAAGCAGGGGTGCGCGCCAACCTGCTGGGGTTATGGCAGCAAGGCGAGCACGCATTCGGCCCGGGCCTTCCCTTAGACAATGACGACGACTTCTATCCCATTAGAGAACATCTGCCACCCCTACCACCGCGGTGGGACCACATCCTTCACCAGCGCCTCTCACCATCCCAGATGCAGGACTTCCGGGATTTTCTGGACTCCTTCACTGAAATTTTTGCTGGATCCGCGACGGACCTTGGAGCAGTCTATGCCTCTCATGTCATCAACACTGGCTCAACTACCGCGGGTAAGTAGAAGGTCCGCCAAATTCTCCCGGATCAAGAACACATCATCAATGACGGTCTCGCGGAGTTGAAGGCGCAAGGCGTGATCGTGCCCATCGTCAGCCATTGGCGTGCAAACTTGATCATCGTCGGAAAACCGGATGGCTCCAAGCATTTCTGCGTGGACTTCCGCGACCTCAACCGTGTCACCGAGGAGGATGCCTACCCCATGCCGCTGATCGTCGACATACAGGAGCGTCAACAGGGGCATGGATGGTTTGCAAAGCTCAACGTTAAGGCAGCTGTCCACGCCGTCCCCATGCACCCGGACTCCATCGTCAAAACGGCCTTTGTCACCCCTGAAGGCCTCTACGCTTTCACCCGCATGCCCTTCGGTCTCCGCAATGCAAGCGCCACGTTTCAGCGCGTCATGGATTCAACCCTCAGCGGTATCCCCAATGTGAGCTGCTACATCGACGACATCACGGTTGCCGCTCACAGCTTCGAGGATCTCTTCTCCTCCCTCTCTGCCGTTTTCGCTGCACTCCGCGCTGCGAATCTTAAACTCGAGGCCGCCAAGTGTTCCATTGGCACCGCGGAGATGGAGTTCTTGGGCTTTGTCATGAGTGCCGACGGCATCAAAACCGACCCCGCAAAAATCGCCGCCGTCCAGGAATGGCGCCAACCTGTTACTACGGGGCAGGTTAAGATCTTCATGGGCTTTGTCTCCTGTCGCAAGTTCGTCCGCGACCACGCACGTATCATCCGTCCGCTACAGCAATTGACCCATCAGGACATCCCATTTGAGTGGACTCCGGAGTGTGCAGCTGCTTGGGCAGAAATCAAACATCGCTTGCTCACCGCGCCCATGCTGGAACTCCCTGACTTCAACCTCCCCTTCGCCATCACAACCGACTGGTCGCGGGAAGGCCTTGGCGCGGTCCTGTCACAGTCGGTTCAGGAACTGATCCAGCGGGTGATTGCACATGCCAGCTGCGCCCTCACTGATGGTGAGCGGAATTACCCACCGGTGAAGGGCGAGTGCTTGGCTGTGTTGTGGGCTCTCCAACACTTCCGCGACTACATCAAAAACGGCAAGCCTTTCACGGTCCTGACGGATCATCAGGCGCTGCAATAGCTGCTCACGATGCAGAACCACGAGGGCATCTTGGCCAAGTGGGCCCTCCTCTTGCAGGGCTACAATATGAAAATCAGATATCAGCCAGCGCTCGCCAATCGCAACGCGGATGCTCTCAGCCGCCTCCCACGCGAGGAATGGCCGCACCCCACGGACCCACGAGATAACCCTCAGGAGTCTCCTCATGCAGTTGTCTCCCCCACCACGGACGCTGAACCCCAGTGGGAGGGTGTCGCTCGCGAATTCACGGAGGAGGAATCCGCGGTTGCGTACCAACTCCTGTCCGAGATGGAGCCTGCTGAGTGCTCGGGCGCCGCGGAGACCCTCCCTGCTCTCCCCGCTATTGGTCTTCAGCTGGCCCGTCGCTTCAACCCCACCATCCACGGATGGACATTGGAGGAGGTTGCAGCCCACATTCCTCCTTGCTCCTCTCGGCCACCATCCCGCCGGACTCCCACGGCTGCCTTGATTGCCACCGCATCTCCTACGATGTCCCCCTCACCATTGGCTTCCCCTCTTCTTCACACGTGTCACCCTCTCTCCCTGGTCGACTTCCTTCTTCATTCCCCCGCATCTGCGGAGCAACTCCAGGCACTCTTTTCCTCCCACAATCCCTCTCTTTCCCCCGCCGGCATCCGCCTCTCTTGTACCCTCACCCGTGATATAGGTGTCCGCATGGTGGCCCATGCAATCGCCACAACACACTCCCGCGTCCGAGAAGATGCCTCCCGTGCGCCATGCACATGGGCCCCTGCCCCGTTGGTCTGCGGTCCACCGACGCCGGACGAGGTCCACGTGGCATGTTGCTATGTCTGGGTATGTGGCCGCAAGTTCGTGGCCATCGTGGACACTGGCGCCACTCATACTACCATCGCGCTGCGGATGGCCCGCACCCTGTGTCTCAACCATCTCATCGTACCAACTCGGCTCCGCTTCTCTATCTCCACCGGAGCCATCGATACACCCATCGGACAGATCGAAGCCCTACCCATCCAGGTCGCCAACGTGCATGCACCGCACACCGTGCAGGTATGTGACGTCCACACATACGACATGCTCCTGGCGGCCGACTGGCTCGCGCCGCGCCAGGCAGATATATTGCTCGGAGCCGGCATTCTCAGTCTCATTTCTGTTGCCGGCATTCGATCGTTCACCCCGCTCTTCACTTCGGCTCGACCACTCTCCGTCCTCCCTCTCAGGGTTCTCACGCCACCCACCCCTGGCACTCAGTTCACCCGCCGTGTCACCCGCAATTCCAGTGCCACCCGCGGCACCGCATCTGCAATGGCTCGCCCTTCAGGCACAGGGTCCGCGCCTTCGAACGGGGGGGGGGTGAGCATGCCACGAGACGGACCTCTCGACGAGAGTCCATGGGCCGTGTCACAACTGGCGCAAGAAGATCTGCGTCACCAGTCGTAGCAGCCTCACCCGGTGCAACTCCAGGAGCACCACCGGCACCAGCCCCTTCCGCGGTAGCAGTAGCATCACCTGGAGCCCCTCCGGCCCCAGTTCCTTCCGCGGTACCGACAGTGGCGACGACATCTGAAGCCCCGCCGGAACCAGCCCCTTCCGCGGAACCGGCAGCAACATCTGAAGCAGTAGCGTTACCCGGAGGCCCTTCGACACCAGCCCCTTCCGCAGCACCAAATCTAGCAACATCCCCCGGGGCACCCCCGGTACCAAGCCCCGCCGCAGCGGTAGCAGCAGCGTCACCCAGGACGCCTCCGCCATCTGGCCCTGCTGCGCCCTCAGTGGCAACGACACCTGCAGGAATACTGCCACCGCCCGGCCCTTCTGCACCAACCGCGCACTCCTCCTCTCCACCGGCCTCACGCAGAATCCCACAGCCCCTGCTTAGCGTCGGTACGATCATGGAGGGCGCACAGACACGTTTGGAAGAGAGCTCTGGGGACAGTGGAGATCACCCCAAGCCTGACCATCTGCTGGACGTGGTTAGCAGCGTTGTCCTGCATCTGCTCGATGAACTTCCGGAGATAGTCCGCGCAAACTTAGGGGACTCTTTCTTCAACCCCGCCTGGCAAGTGGCCCTGAGGGGAGCAGCCAAGACTGCCCTTGCTTTGGGGTCACAAGCACGACAGGTGCAGCTACTGGAGACAGCGGGTGCCGAGCATCTCCTTTTGGTGCTCCGCGACCTCCTCAGCCTGTGTCCAACGCATGCCATGGCAGGAGTGGCAACGCTCCTGGACACGATACAACCTGATCATAACGTGGATGCTGCCCGCGAATGGTGGCTCCTGGTCCGCCGTGACCAGTCCGCGAATCCCACACGCCGCTATTTACACCTGCTCCAAGAGCGTGCCCGCGCTCTCACCATATACCACGCCGCCCGCATGCCGGCAGGAACGATGGAAGTATCAGACCGTAAGACAACGGCGGAACTTTGGATGTGGGGCTACCTCTTTGGGCTCACCTCCCGCAGGTGGGGACTGCAATACACGGCAGCGGAGCTGGCAGCCGTCTCCCCGGCGGAGCAGCAGCATGAGCACTTGTTCGCCACAATCGCCAACGCCTGGCAGCTAACTCAAGACAGCGCCATGCGCTAACGGGCTGTAACCGCGGTAGCCGAAGGGTTGTGGAAATCCCACCAAGGAACACACACGGCACTTTCAGAAGAAGCAATACGTCACTGGGCCTGAGAAGCAATCAACGTGTGTCGAGAGGAGAAGAACCGCACCCACATCGAAACCGAAGAGGCGCAGGAGTACCTCCGCAACTCACCCGATCTCACAAGTATGAGGGAACGGCTGCGGGCACTTTGGCAAGAAATGGCAGAAGAGCAGAGGAGGAAAGAGGAGGCGGCAGCGGAGCAAAAGGCGGCACAAGAAGTAGAGGCTGTGGTGGAAGCGGTGATCGCGGCTGCGGAACGAGAAGTAGGAACGGAGGGCGTGACAGGACAAGAGACAAAAACCACCCCAGAGACTAAGGCAGTGGCTGCAGGGGAAGCGGCAGCTGCAGCAGAGCAAGCGGCAGGAGCACATGTAGAAGAACAGCAGGAGAAGGCACGGGTGGAAAGCGGAGGACAAGTCCAAGATGAGCCTCCATATGCCAGGGGGAAAGTACGGAAGAACACCTCACTTCCGACCATGTCCCTTGCTCTGCTTGAAAGGAGGGCCAAACTCCAGCGCACAGCCAGAAGGTCTACAGCATCCGCGGTTCCCGGAAAGCAGGTGACCCTAGCTCACACGACGCCAGCCAGTCGGGAGGTCGAGCCACAGAGGGACTCCGCTGCGGGAAAACAAGCACCATCCGCGGAGACCACACCAACATCCCACCACAAAGGAAAGGGGAAGCGAACTGTTGAAGACAGCTTCACCACCATCACCCCCGCCAAGCGCAGCAAACAAATCCAAACCATCACGAAGATACGCCAGACTATTGACCTGGAGTAGCTCGCGCAAGTACAGCGGAGCGTCGCCCAAGCAATGGAGCTGCTCCTCGCAGTATCCCGCAACGTCCCAATGCCCGCCGGATCGGTCCCAACCCAACTTCAACCCCTCTTGGGAGGCGCGGGCGCCGCATCGCAACATAAGCAGGAGATTGCGGTGACTACGGTCAAACAGAAGGCAGGAGGGGTGGTGATTTCCGAGCTCAGCGAGTCACCACCACCTGACGAGGACCAGCCAATCATGAAGGGGCGGGGCCTACTGCGACTCCCTGAGGAAGCACCGGAACAAAAGGCAGAACCAGAGGAGGGCCAAGTCCGCTGAGCACGAGGTCGAAGGCATGGGAAAGTACCCAAAACAAGCCTGCAAAACCAATGGGATGAAGGGGAACTCCGCGTGTTGGGGATTCTGCGCATCTTCCCCGCCCCAGACAGCTGGGACAGGGAACCTCCTGTCTATGATGAAAAGAACCAACGGCGCCTGCAGGCGATGAAGGCAGAGCAAGACGCAAGGCAAGCCCAGGGGCTGCCGGCGCTGGAAAAGGAGAAGAAAAGGAAGCAAGGAGAAGCTGCCGTGGGAAAGGTGGTAAAGGAGAAGCCCGCCGAGATGCAGGACTGGAGGATCTGGCAAGCCGCGCACATCCTGCTCCGCGCCACAACCAAGGAACAGCAGAAGGTGGAGACGGACAAGGTGTACAAAGACCTGGGGGTGCGGATGGGGGTAGAATATGGCAGGAGGAAGAAGGATGATCTCGCCTTCACCTGCGAACAGTACGCGTCGGAGGGTGGCCGTTTGTGGCAGATCAAGCCACAGGTCTTGTGGGTACCCCCACCCACCATGCAACGCGCGGTGGTTGAAGCATACCATCAACACCACCACACTGGCGTCCAGGCACTCAAAGAACGCCTCATCCCCATCCTGCACATACCAAATCTCTTGGTAGTTGTGAAATACGTGGTGCAACACTGTGCGCCATGTGAGCGCCACCGCAAGATGACGCCGTGGGACATGCCGCTCTTCCTGCCTTCCCCCATCGGCGAGCCATTGGACCGCATCATCGTTGACTTCCATGGACCCCGTCCTCGCCGCGCCCAAGGAGAGCGGTACTGGATTGCGGCGGTGGACCACTTCACCAAGTATATGTGGGTCCGGGCTGTTCCTGACAAGTCCTCTGAGCGCGCGGTACGCTTCATCCGGGAGGAGGTGTTCTATAAATTCGGAGGGTGTCGCATGGTGCACAGTGACAACGGCACTGAGTTCGCGGGAGCGTTCCGCGAAGAGCTCGCGGAGTGGGGAGTGCAGCATGTGCATTTTGGGCGATACCGACCTCAGTCCCAGGGCCAGGTTGAGCGGCTGCACGAAATCCTGGAGCGGGCGGTGGCCACCGCGGAGGTCACAGACTGGGGGGAGACCCAAAAAAAGACCGCCCACTTCATCAACATCACCCCCAGCCGTGCCACCACATTCTCGCCACATGTCCTCCTCTTTGGACAGCCTCCGCGCGCAGCACTCGGCATGCCGCAGCCCCCAATACTGCTACCGCTGGACCCGGAGCAGCAGCAAGATGGCGGCTCAGAGAAAGAGCAGGAGCTCGCAAGGGATAAAGAAGTGCAGGAGTGGTACCGCGCGCAATGCCAGAAGACCGCCGCGGTGAGGGCAGAGGCACGGCTCCGAGCCTCGGTCTCGGCTTGGCGCGGATGCGATGCCGCCAACCGACGTCTCAACCATGGAACAATTGAGGAAGGGAACCTGGTGTACTCGCCCCTTCCCCGGCGTAGAGCGAGAGGCAGAGGAGGCACGGCAAGTGTACCGCGTGGCCGCGGTGGATGCGGGACGAGTGTGGCTGGAGGGGCCAGATGGATTCAATGAACGGAGCTACCCCGCGACGGAGTTCGTTTTGCTGCCCCCGGCCAAGCAAACGCACATACCCGGCACGGGTGGAGAACTTCCTCCGCTGGAGGCACGCATGGGATCAAGGGGATGGCGCGCGGAGGAGGTGCTGGAGTAGTGCGAGACCCAAGTGTCAGAGCAGGAGGAAGTATGGAGTCAGGAACCTCAAGAGGAACCGACGGACGGCTCTGACGTGCAGGTCTCTGCGGAAGGAGGGCGTACGGCACAAGAACAGCAAGAGCATCAGGCGCAACAGGAGCAGGAGGAGCAACAGGAGCCGCAGGAACAACAGGAGCAACCAGAACGGCAACAGTCAAGATCACAACAGACGGGGAGCGGAGAGATGACCCCACAAGGGGTCACCGATGCTCCACGGAAGAAGGTCCCCATGAGCCCCCGCGCCCTGGCTGCCTACACGAGACCCTGCGCCGTCTGTGGAGAGAACCTGCTTGAGGAGAAGCTCCTGAAAGTCGTCTGCCGCGCCTGCGGCCAGCCCGTGCACCAGGGGCTTGCCAAGAGCTGCATTGGCTAGAACCGCACCTGTCTGCGGTGCATGAGCGAAGGAAAGGGGGAGGAAGCAGAGCAAAAAAAGGAAGGAGGTGGCGGAGCCGGCCCAGGCTCCGGGGGAGGAGAGGCGCGAGGGGGATGGGACCCCGACAAGGAGGAGGAGGAAGAGGAGGAAGAGGAGGCCGCAGGGGCACGGCAAGGGCCTCGCACGACAATGGGGGCCACCATGCGTCAATGGCAAGATGAAGGTCGGATGGTAGCGGCGGAGCAGGCCCAGAAGGAAAAGGCACGCCAGATGTGTGCTCAATGCGGGCACCGCTGGGGCAGACGGGTGCACGATTGTGAAGGATGCCACCGAAGGATATGCGACAAGTGCCTGGAGCAGCCGCGGAACGCGAAGGGAGAGCGGAGCGGAGCAGAGAAGTGTCGGAGGTGCCGCCAAGAGATCGAGCGCGAGCACGGGATCCGGAAGCCGCCGCGTGTCACCGCAGAAGGAGAGGAGGTGGATTGAGAGGACGAAGAAGAGCAGGATTCGCCTGCACCTGCCGCAGAAAACTGCCCCACTTGCATAAATGCTGTCCGCACGGGGGAGCGCTGCACCCAGTGTGGCCGGATGGCTCATCAGGGCTGCCTTGTAACGGGCAGCTCGGTATGGGCAGGGCCGTGTCAAAAATGCGTGGGAGTGGAAATCGTGGAAGAGGGGGCCTCACTATCCTACGCCACTGAAACTCTGGCCCCACTCTGCGAAGGGTGTGAAACAGAGCTGCTGAGTTCGGCAAACCCTGCGGCATGTGTCGGACCATGTGCCACCTGCGGTGTGGCAAACGCGGAAAGGAGGGCATCTAGACCTGCGGCAACTGCCGCAACAAGCCGCGGAGGATTAAATGGAAGTTCTCCAACAAGCGCATCTGCACGGGGGACAACTGCTTTGGTCAGCTTGAGGGATCAGTCTACCGGTGTGAGCACTGCGGAGGCCTTGCACATGAATCTTGCGCCAAGGAGGTGGGGCGGAGCAGCGAAGGAAAACGGATCTACCGATGCTCAAGCTGCCAAAAGAATGAGCGCGCGCCACATTGCTCCTCATGCAAGAAATTGGTCGGCGCACCCACGATCGGTGCGCGGTGTGAAGAATGCCGGCTATTTGTCCACGACGAGTGCGCGGTGAAGCTCAAGCGGAGGGGAGGACCGGTGGAAAAGTACTGCTGGCCGTGCCAGGAACGGGGTCGCCCCAAGCCCCGGAAGCACTTCACACAGAAAACGCGCTGAGAGACTCTGAGACAGAGTCTCGAAAGGGGGGGGGGGTTGGGGGCATCAGTGTCACGCACAACTCTGCCGCAGCTCCGTAAAAGAAGTGACCCACAGACAGGAGAGAGAGAGGGGGCAGAGGATCCGCGCATAGGTTGCTGGCTCACGCGGATACGGTTGAGCGAGGGGTAGCGCGGATCCGGGGGAAGCGAGGGCCAGGGCATTGATGGGAAGTCCGCCGCAGGCAAACGACTCATCTGCGGTGGTTCCTCGCAGTCGAACTTGTGGTACGGCGGGAAGCAGTTGAGGAAAGAGCCGCGGTGCAAAGGGAACAGGGACGAGTCGCATTAGAATCCGCGGCCACTGACAAAGAATAGGCAGGAGAGCGGAGGAACCGAGCAATCAAGGGAGAAAACGTCCAATCAGCACAAGCGACCAAACATCAATCACGGAGGAGTCCCGGGAGACGCACCGCGGAAGACGAAGATTCAAGGAAGAACACAAATAACCGTGTGCACGAACCGCGGATGAAGAACATGATCAGTAGAAGATAGGCAGTATGTGTAGGTGTGGATGAGACGAGACTCGCGGTGCGTAGCCGCACCGCGTGGACTCCAAGTTGGAGGAAGCAGGATGATGTAAGAGGGATGAGATCGACGGCGTATAGACACGCTATGCGGAGTCCCAAGTAGAAAAAGGGCCCCACTAGCAATAGCAGAAGTGCAACTCATACTTGTTTACATCCCACAAGTATTCCCTGTACTCCGCAACCAGCTTGATCAAAGTCATTGGCCTACTCTCATTCATGTATTCCGCACATTGCCGTCTTGCCCTCAGTTGCTCTCGGAGTCCGATCCGCGGACTGGGAGAGTGCGTGAAGAACCAAAAGTCCGAGTGAGGTGGGCTGCCGGCGGTGTCCCTTGCTTGCACACGTCCGCGGAACGGGGTTCCGCGGAGAGGAGTCGGACGCCACGAGGTGGTGGACTCCCGTGTGGGAAGA